>QLOD02000013.1:26098401-26132951 GCA_003260245.2 Sideroxylon spinosum | reverse complement strand
ACATGAATTACTTGTAGTGTGTGACATACGTTTCAGAATTTTAAGGATTAGGAGCCGAAGTTTATTTTCATCTTGAAACTGAGTATTAAGGTATAATTTGGGGAAAAAAAAAAAAGCTAACTTTTTTGTAACTGACTACAAAAAAACTAATTTTTTGTGTTTAGGAAGAGAAAAAAAGAAAATTAAAATATAAAAGGATAAATTTGATAATTTTAGAAAAAGTCAAAAAGCTAATAGCTGATACTGAGCTACTAGCTTTTTTTATGCCAAACAGAGCCTGACTATTAATCAATAATCTGATCATTAAATTAAAATATATATTTATCAAGTTTATATTAATGAATAATTTTAAAACTTTTAAGATCCTTATCCAAAATTATGTAAAACTGATTGATATTTACATCTAATTATGATTGGATTGAAAATTTATTATAGAATATTTATTACATCTCTCAGCATAAATGTTTTTATTTTTATATCATGATTATTTTTACAAAATTCAAGCTTAATAATTAAATTTTATGTTCATGATAGTTTTTTTTTTTTTTAATAACGGGAAAAAGTCACCTGTAGACCCTTTGGATTTTGTTAGGATCGAAAGTTTTCGGAAAACTGGCACATGCTCCTGTACACCGGCCTCCAGGTCAATCGCAGACACCCTTCTAATTTAATGGATAATCTGGGGAGACATGTTCATGATAGTTGTATTGCACGTACACATATGTTCATTTTTTTTTTTATCTATCATGAATTTAAATATATCACAAAAATTGATAGCAATGGATGGGCATAAATTTCATTTTGGGAAAACTCTAGCTAAATTTACGATAAAAATAAACTAAATACATTTCACTTTAATTTGATTAAATTAAATAAATTAATATTAATGTATCCAAATCGAGCATCAAATTGACAGATTTTCCATTAAATTAGTCATTCTCATTGATATTTCTCAATAGATTTTTCAAAATATAGGTAATTCAATTTTTTATTTTTTATTTTACAATTTCTTTATTTAATAACTTATTCGAAAAATATCGCTCATCTAAGTTTAAAAAAAGTGCTAATAAAATCACATAGCAATAATAGTTTTATAATAAAAATATATTTTAAGCAATTTATAATAAAATTACGTCATTTTATATTTAAAAATAATGATAAATTTTTCTTACATAGCATTTTTTTAATAAGTAAATTAATAAATTTTTCTTACATAGCCTTTTTTAATAATTAAATTAACAATCATGACATTGTTTAAATGACACAACTTACACCATTTTCACAAAACTAATGAACAAAAAAAAAAAAAAAATCAAAGTAAATGCGTTTCGATTTGGAAAAATCCTAATAAAAAACGATTTTTGTTTTAGGGTTAAAATTATATTTTAATCAAATAAAAAAATTTCAATGCGTAAACTGTGATTACATATTTCAATTTCATAACCGAGTTAAGTTTATTAAAATAAAAATTTTGATTCAAAATATTATTTATTTTTTTGAAATTTTCTATTTCATTCAATGAAGTTTTTAATTCAAAATTTTTAGTTTTTTTTTTTTTTTTTGTGAAATTCTCTATCCATTTTGAGATGACTTTAATTAAATGAATTCTAAAAGTATTTGAATTAAGTGATCCAATTACCTTCAAGCCAAGCCACATCTACCCCTGAAATCATCAAACTTGCTCAAACGTGAGAAACGCAATTTGAACCCAATATATTAAAATTTATGTTATTTTAAGACTTGCACATTTTTATTATTATTATAAGTCATTTGATTTTATTATTTGACATTAACCTATACAAAATTACACGCAATGTTAGTGACTAAAATATTCCTCTTCTAGTATGGTGGCATATACTTTACAATACCCATTATTTTTTTTTATAACATTAATAACTCCGAAAGAAAAAACAAAAAAGAAATTGTTCACATGATGCTCGTTCTCAATTTGCCAAATTGATTGAATTTCAATTACATTTCTGAATTTTGAATCCTCATCAAAAAAAATTAGAAAAATCAATTTTGTTTTCTTTCTGATAATTATGTTGATTGAATCTCACTGAAATTCTAATTTTTTTTTCTAGCCGAATTAAAAAAAAAAAAGATTATAAAGATATTTTCATCTTCAATATTGAATTTCTTAAAATTTCATAAGAAAGTTATCTTCAAAATTAAACAAGTCCAAATTCATTTGCTATTACTAATTACGTTCCTTCTATTGACTTAGTGGGAGAAAAATAATTAATTTTTTTTCTTAAAATTTGATTTTATTAAAAAATTCAATATTTTCAATCTTGCTATGGACAAACTAATTTATTAGAAAAAAATATATATTAAAACAAACGACATTTTGAAAAAAATAAAAAAAATAAAAAAAAAAATTCAAAGCCGGGGTGTTTGACGAGTGTAAACAATCGCGTAGCGTAGAAAATCCCCTTTCCATACCCCTGAAATCGTCACATAATAATCACAGAGCTACGCTCTGCGACGTCTCTGTTATTAACACCTACAAACTTCCAAACCCTCTGCTTTTCAGAAAGACCAACTCTCTCTCTCTCTCTCCATTTAGATATATACATATGCATGTGTATATTGATGCATATCTAGTCTTTCGAAAGTGCGCTCGCTTCATTCGAATCTATTATCTTCCCTTCTTCTTTTGCATTAGCGCTCTCTCTCTCTCTAGAACTGGTTCTGATTCTGTCTCTGCGGAGCTTTCTCTCTCTGGAGATGGCGATCTTAGACTCGGCGGAGAGCGTCGGCACGATGACGTCCAGCGCGGAGCATCGCAACTCGGATCTTGATGTTCGGCGGAGGACGGTTGCTGGCGCGGACGAGGCCGTTTCCGATTCGTCGTCGAAGGCGAACTCGTTAGAGGCTGAGAGTTCGGTTAGTGGTTTCGACAACGATCGGAATGAGATCGAGGTCGGTGGCGGTGGCGGTGGAGTGGAGAATGAGTTGAATAATGCAACGAATGGTGGCGATAAGGTTGGGAATGGCGAGGACCGGGGAAGGGATAATTTGGCGAAATTCACGTACCGGCCTTCTGCTCCGGCTCACCGGAGGATCAAGGAGAGTCCTCTTAGCTCTGACGCAATATTCAAACAGGTTTGTCTTGCTGCCGATTTAATGGATTGCGATGTATGCACTAGTGTTCTAGGTGTCTGTCATTCCATTTGGCTCTCTTTCATTTCAGATTCTTTTTATGATTTACAAGTCAGTTCTAATTGTCGAACATCTTGTAGTTTCTTATTTATCATAACTTGATGGACGCGAGCAGGAAATGAACTAAACTAAATGTTGTCTTACATTCTAGCAAATGCTTTCTGGTTGTTAAACGGCATGCAGTTTCTTGTTTATCGTAAATTGATACAGGTGAGCTGGAATTAGACCAAATTAGATGTTATATTGCTAATGGTATAAGTAAACAGATTGTGTTTTAAATTAAAATTAGGTTCCTTAAACTTTAAGGAACTTTAAAAATTGGTTCAGGTTCGGTCTATTTATCTTTCGAACACGGGCGAGCTTTTGACCAAATTGATCTAGAGCAGAAGTAATTTGATATTTTACACTATATTTATTGAGTATTAGTGTATCGAGCTGATTTTCGATTGGGTTTAATAGTATAACAAGCTTCAAATTGTGGTTCGGTTAGGTTCAATTTATTTATGTTTTGAGTCAAGTTTGTGTTAGCCTATGGCTGAACTAAACTTGAGTGAGTCTTGAGTAGCTTGGTTCATTTTACAATTCTACCTATTGCATTCTAGTAACTATTGACACTTGATTCAAGTTGGTTTACACATATTTCAAATTCATTGTGTTTGTGTGCGCGCGTCCGCACGCATGATTCATAGACTCTAGTTGAAGGTTATACAAAAACATGAACACAGGCTAAGGAGATGATAAAAGATAGGAGGAACTATGATCTACGAGGAGGTATAGATTTAGTTTTTTCATTTTTATTTTTATTTTATTTTTGTTGGGGTTTGAATTGAATGTATGTTATACATATCAAATCCCAATCAGTTGTATTTTTAAGGCTTAAGGCTCTACCTTTTCTTTATACTCTCAATTGAGGTTTAGTAAAACTGGTTTGTTTATTTTTTGGATTTGATAGAGGAGAAAGTATGAATTTGTTCTTAGCATAGTTCACAATAGTGCATAATGGTTACCCAAACAAAACAATAGCTATGCTTTTTTTCTGCTTGTTTTGACCATTATAGGGGCTATGCCACCTAGTACTAGCCCATTCTACTCGTCATCACTTATTATAACATTGCATATATTATTGCAAACGTAAATGTAAAGTTGAAGGGTAAGGGAGATTATATACAAATTAACTCGACAAAACTTTAGTTCCAAACAAACTGGGGTCGGCTAAATGACTGAGGGGACAGTGTAGCTAATTTTTATTTTTTATTTTATTTTTTTCTTTGGGGCTTCCATCACTTCTATTTGAGAGTATGGAGATTAAATCTCAATTATTTTAGTATTTCGTCAACTGAGAGGGAGGTGGGGGGGACAAAAGAAGACAACAATCTAGAGGATACTATTGAATTACTCTCTTTGATGCAATTAGAGATGATAGCAAAAATCATCAAAACAAAGCAACAACAATAGTGGTATCACATGGCTGGAAGCAAATATTTGAAGCTTGATTCACCACCTTCATGATTCTAAATAGTAAAAAGATAATCACAATTAAGGGTTTGTTCTTGGAGACTTGATGTATTGAAATTTAAGGGAAATGAAACAAAAGGAAGAATTGTTGAGTATGAATGGTTATCAGGTTTGGTCCGCTTAGCTTTATCCCCTACTTGCAAAACAAATACTGTTCACCAATCTTTCTTATAATAACAAATATTTAAATATATAAAATAGATGATACTTTCCAAGTCTTAGGGAAAGTAAGAGAAGCGATTCCAACAATCTTACATGAGCTTGAACTTGAAATTTGTCATTTTCCGAATGATAGAGAATATATGATGATCCTGGGAGAGGTGGAAGTTATGTTTTTCATTGGTGCAATAGTTCATTTCTTTAGTGTTTTAACACAAATCACCTGTAAGTTGATATTTAAACGTAGCAAATTTTAACCCGCTTGAAACCCCCCCGCCCCCTCTCTCTCTCTCTCTTTTTGGGTGTAAGGATTGCATTGTCTAATTAACACATGTGGAGCATAGGGGAAGCTCTGCTTATACTTTTTTTTGCAAGGAAAGTTTGATTGGGTGGCAAAAAGAGCTGTGGCCTAGCTATTTGTGAATATCTTTTGTGGCCTTCTTCATGATAGTTATGAATAAACTAACTGTGGTTGCTCAGAGTGAGGTTGGATGTTCCGCCATTTGGGAACAGTGTTGTACCTTGTAAATGGTAGGGCATCACAATTTTTTTGGTTCCATTGACTTAATTCAAGTGAAATAGATCAATTTGATATTCTATGATGCTCTTGCAGCAAAATAAGCTTAACTGTAACACTGCTTTAAATGAATTTGTTGCTTGAAAGCGTGTTTTCTAATGTTTTTAGTAAAAGCTTTTTGTTTAAATGGGTTACAGACTAGCACTAGAACTGTGTAAAGCTGACTACAACTTAACATCATGTGGCAGAGTCATGCAGGTCTCTTCAATCTCTGTATAGTAGTGCTTGTTGCTGTAAACAGCAGGCTCATCATTGAGAATCTGATGAAGGTTTGCCCTTCCCCTAATGACACTTTGATTCATTTTGATAGATAAGGCAATCTGTTGATTCGCCCCTTGCATGTATTGATATTTGGATTGTCTTAACTCTCACGGCCTGAGTGCATATCTTGTTGTGTATGCTATTTCATTTGCCTAGAAGATCTCAATACATAATTCTGAATGGAAATGTTTTAAAAATTTAAATAATTGATCACATTTTTGTCTATCATGCAGTATGGTTGGCTGATTAACTCTGGTTTCTGGTTTAGTTCAAGATCATTGAGGGATTGGCCACTTCTAATGTGCTGGTAATGCTTAGTAAACCTCTCTCTATTGATCCGTGTTGTACTCGAATTTGAAAATTATGAGAGGGATTTAATTGTACTGTGGTTTGACATGAATTGCCTTACATCTTCTGGTTTCTACTGCAGTCTCTCTCTCCCAATTTTCCCGCTTGGTGCTTTTGCTGTTGAGAAGTTAGCGCAACAAAAGTGTATATCTGAACCAGTAAGTGAATTGCATCCGACTCTTGTAAGGCTGTGATAGCAGGCTGTATTATCACACAAGCTTTTTTTTCCCTTTATCAACTACTTCCATAGTTCACAGTTCATCATCGAACATACCGTATCATATTATTGGCCTGAGGTTCTTTTATGATTATTCTTTTTAAATTGATTACATATTGACTAGTGTATTGCACACTTCCTCTGAGGATGTTCATGACTGCCATTGTGGTAATGTATCTCATTATCCATCCCATCCCCACTACCTCTTTTACAGAAATGTCATCCCAATTGCTGTTTCTTAAGTATGCTTTGTGTATTTGATTATGAAAATCTTGGTGAGATTTATCCTTTGTCTTGAAAATATTAGCAGATAGGTATGTTTAATGTGCTTTCTCACATGTCAATTTCTCCATGATTTACCATTTAGTCCTTGTTTGGATAACTAGGAATTTCAAATCAGTAAATTTGAGATTAAGTTATACTAAAATATAGATGAAAGAGTTAATTTATGTAGTAATACATTGAAGTTTTCTAATAATTACTACTAAAGTAGCAGTGCCACTATTACGAAGGATTCGGATAACTATTTTAATTTTTTTATTTTTTCTGTAGCGATTTCAAATCAATCATAATTCATCATGTTAAACAACTTAAATTGATGGAAAAATCCATATCCATACTAACAAAATCAAAATCATACTTGAGCAATTCTCCTTAAATAATTTGTACCAAATCCCTTGATTTCAAATCCATAAATAGATGCACAGCCTCAATTTTCGTCATGTTTTCCTCATGGACTAAAAATATAACACTCTGTCAGAGTAGTAATTTACGGAATCAACTATCAAATTTTAAATGTAGGCTGTAGATATTTCTATAAACTTCATTGCCTTGCAAACTCAATCCTTTAATCATACTGAAATCTACATGATTTTTTTACTTTTAACTTTTAGCTTCTAACTTCTAACAAATGCATTATTTTGTATCTTTTCTTGAATTTATGATAGAACTGACTTGTGATAGAGCTAACTTCGCATTGGGTAATTGCTTATATGCTTGCAATTTCTGTGATTCTGCCTTACAAACTTGGAATAAAAAGGGGAAAGAATAACTGACGTGTTAAGGCTGGTTTCAGTTTGTTTTTTACTTGCAATTGAAATAATGCAGGTGGTTGTTATCCTTCACATAGTAATAACAACATCAGCAGTTTTATATCCAGTTTTTGTGATCCTCAGGTTAGTTTGTCAATTACCTACAAAATTTCATTTGGTAATATGTTTTATTTCTAGCATCAAGTTCCAAAAGCAAGGAATGCTTAACTAGCAAGCTGCTGCATTAAAATCTGATTTGAGACTGAACAATTGGCTTGATGCAAGCTCCTTTGTCTTTTGTCACTGTTACCTAAGAATGTTGTCAGTAAATTCTACTTGAACACAGCTTAAAAAAAAGATTGCTTGCTTTATGCAATTAAATTCATGAATTGTATTCCCAATATACAATCAAATAGTATATAATAGGTCTTTGATGGAAGTTTTAGCCGTGATTTGTTCTTGATTTAGTAAGCCTTTTGGTTTTTGACCCTCAATACTTTTGTGTTGGGATTTTACAATCTAAGAGATTGGTGGCAAGGGGAGTGAAACAAACAATGACTGATTAGAAATAATAGAAAATATCTACTGCAGCAAGCTGGGAAGTCAAATTGTTTCGTTTGATACCATTCAAGAGTTCACAATTGTAGTTTGAAATCCTGCAGATGTGATTCTGCCGTTCTTTCTGGTGTCACATTGATGCTCTTTGGTTGCATTGTGTGGTTGAAGTTGGTATCCTATGCACATACAAATTATGATATGAGAGCACTTGCAAAGTCACTTGATAAGGTAAGACTAAGAATCTTCCACTCCTTGTCTGGGGTTGTCAAATGGTTCTCATATTCTTAGTTGGGAACTTCTATTTTTATTTATTTATTATTTTTCTTTTTGTGATTTTAGGTGGAGGCCTCGTCTATTTCTTCCAGCGGTAACTATTCTTACGATGTTAGCTTAAAACATTTGGTGTACTTCATGGTGGCGCCCACCTTATGTTACCAGGTACACGCGAATCTTCCACAAATAGATACAGGCAATTTTCATTCATAATTTTTGTTGCAATGTATGAATATATATTCACTCATAGTGGTTGTTACATGATACTTTGTTCACGTGTTCTGTAACATATCTTTGTTTATGCCTTGTTGCATAAAATAAAATACAACAAAAATATGTTTTGTTTATGAGTGTTATATATGACTCTGGAAGTTCGTTTAAGATCAAGCACAGAAATCCAATACACCTTACCTTCAGTGTAATGTTGTTGTGGGGGTGTATGGTGGGTTGAAGAAACAAGGCAGTTCATGAACAAAAACATACTCATAGTATCATATATCAATCATGAAGTAATTGTAGGTGGTGAGGTGAAGGTAATACTCTAATACCAGACATATTGTTATCTGGAGTATCTAGAAGACTAGAACATTGAAAATACCTTTGGTCAAGTTTGGTTTTGCTTTTTGGTGCTTTTTTCATGTCAAGATTCCTCCTCCTCTCGCTCTCGCTGACCCTTTTTTCCTTGGATTTTATGTTTTTTTTGTTTTTTTTGAATTTATGTCCTTGCACTCTATAAGGTTGGCAAATTTAGACATGGCCGTGGAAAGTGTATTACTTTAACCGAACATGGTTTGGATTACTAAGTATTAAAGTTTATAGTTTTTGTTTCTTCACATTTTCTTTGATTTGGATTGATTGAGATGAACTAAATGATATGCTATATTTCTAAATCAATTATTTGCTAGTTATAGAACACTCTTGTCTTCATGTTATTTATAGTTCTTGTTTCTTCACATTTTCTTGGATTTGGATTTATTGAGATGAACTGAATGACGTGTTGTATTTCTAAATCAATTATTCCCTAGTTATAGTTTGCGCTCTTTGTCTTCATATTAAGGCATTTTGTTTGTAGACAAGTTATCCCCGCACTGCATGCATTCGAAAGGGTTGGGTGTTCCGTCAACTCATCAAATTGGTTATATTTACAGGCCTCATGGGATTTATTGTAGAACAGGTAAAATTCTTTTGATATTTAAGATTTGCTCTCTAATTTAGTTGTTTTCTTTGTTTCAAGCAGCTGACATGGGTGCTAACATTGTTTACTTTGTACCATCCAGTATATCAATCCAATTGTTAAGAATTCACAACATCCTCTGAAAGGAAACTTTTTATATGCCATAGAAAGGGTGTTGAAGCTTTCGGTTCCAAATTTATACGTGTGGCTCTGCATGTTCTACTGCTTTTTTCATGTGTGGTATGCCCCCCCCCCCAATCTTCTTCTTCTTCTTCTTCTTCTTTTTTTCAGTAGATTACTTAATATTCTTTGAGTAATGTGAAAATTGTCTGAGCACTAGCATCATGAATTGTTTTTCATTTTGATGTAAACTGCCCCATGCCCATAGTTTTTGTTCCATTGTTGTGATTTTAAGGTTCGTTAAATAAAGTGAAGCTAAATTCATGGATTCAATTTGCTAATATGGAAATAAAAATTGGGGAACAGGTCAATATTTGTCACCAAGATGGATTAGATATGAACCAACCATTATTATTGCCTTGTATCTCAATGATTATCCCTGGACCCCCACAAACAGTCACAGGTGTCCTCTTAATGTTTAACACTAGACACTCTTTGGAACCGCCACCCCTGCCTCGGCCCCCCGGCACACTTTTTTACTGTTTAGATGCATATTCAGGCGTTATTTTTTTGTGGTAAATGCATTCAAAAGTTTATGCACATGCTCTTCCCTTCTCCATTGAATGACCATCTTTTTTTGGAATTATTACAATAGGTCCAATGTGGCCCGACCTTTCCCCAGACCCCACATAGGTAGGAGTTTCGTGCACCAGGCTGCTCTTTTATTTTTTATGACGTCTCTAGTTGAAGTTTAGAAGCAAAAAGGCATTACTGTAGCCGATTCCAAATGTTTGATGAAAGGAATCTGTTGCACATCCTAACTAGTTGAGGCAAAAAATCTATTGTGTTGTATGATATGGTCACCTTTGACTTTTTCGATGCTGAACTCACACTTCATTAAAAAATTCAGCTACCTGTATCTGGCCTGGATATGCAAATATGATGAAGTATTATTGACATTGACAATTTATCTTGTATTTCTTTATTAAGAAAATTGTTGTCCTGATGCAATGTTATGAATATAGGTTAAACATACTCGCTGAGCTCCTTCGTTTTGGTGATCGTGAATTCTATAAAGATTGGTGGAATGCTAAAACAGTAGAGGAGGTAGAACTTATACTTTTTGACATGATGAAAGTTTATATATTTCCATCCATTGCTGAATTGACTTCTGGACTGATTGTGTTTGTTGAATGCATTTCATGGTGTGGCTGCTGTAATCAGTATTGGAGAATGTGGAATATGGTATGTTCCTCCACCTAAATTTCATTTTCCTTTTAATCCTATTTTCTGTTTCTTATTTGTTGTTATTGTTTATGTCCTTACCTATTATCACCAAGCCAATTCTAAAATTTAGCTTTGATACATATGTATATGTGTACATATGTATATAGTATCTTGAAAGGTAAGCCTTTATATATTTCGTATTCAAACTTCCTTTTTCCTTATAATAGTTAGCTTAGTTGGTTGTTTCATAAACTTAGATTCAGTGGTTAAGTATATTGTACCTTTAATTTCTAGAAAGAATTATTGGCCAAACTCCCTGTATCCTCCTTGTGTGTTGGAGTGTGCACACATGAAATAAGGGAAAAACAACAAAGATTTAATCTCTATCTAAATGGTATTTCAATCAGTTGTAAGTGGCTCATATGCCTTTACAGATAAGGTCTTTATGAAGTCTATATCATGTTGGGCCTGAACTTCTTGGAAACTGGTGAAAAACTTATTTTGAGCCAAGTCAATGCTAGTTGACTGATAATTCATGCAAATCTGGTTTCTGAATTTTTTATACTTTTTTTTTTCTCTCTCAGTTGTATAACCATTTTATGATGAGAGCAGGCAAAACTAGATCACGACCTTTAGAATGAGGAAAAGAAACAAATTGGTTTGCTGTCAATTGTATTTCTGATTGAAATTTGTTACATATGACAGCCTGTTCATAAATGGATGGTCCGGCATATTTATTTTCCATGCATACGGAATGGAATACCCAAGGTAATTGAGTTTCCTTCTCTAATTTGAAGCAGTGTAACAAGATTGTTTTGTCTTTTATTCATTTTGTTTTCATTTTTTAAATCTTTACCCCCTCTGTGTGTGCGCGCGCGCGTCTTATTTGGTTACGCAGTGAAGGTTTCTTAATGATTTCACTTCCTGATCTCTCTCACTTGAGTATGCTATTTGGGTTTTATAGTTATTGCCTTGAGGATCAGTAAAGGCCATTTTTACCAGAGAATAGTGGCTATTTTTACATGGATTTGCTACTATACCTACATCATGAAATGAAAGGTTCATGATAATTTTATCTTTTCATCCAATTTAATCACCTAACAGGATAAGAATTATTGCATACTATGTGACTTCTGAGAGTAGATTTTTTGCTCTGTTTTGGAAGTTGGTGCATTTCTCTTCTTTTTTTTTTTTGTTATTTGTTTTTTTGTTTTATTTTATTTATTTATTTTGTTTTTTTTTTTTTTTTGGTTTGGGGGGGGGGGGGGGGGGGGGGGGAGGGTTCCTTACATCTTGAATACAATTGAAGATAAAAGAAACTAGTGTTGAAATGTTAGAATACTGAAGAAGGGGGTGAGTACTGAGTAGCAATGCGATTAGTGTTCGGTAACACAAATCTTATGATAAATTGTAGTCAACTTTGGGGTTTTTAATAAATACAATGCCATGACATGACTTGATTTGAGAGTGAGAGGCGTTATTATTGGTAGGCTGTAGCTTTAGCCTGCCTTCAGGTGCCATGTTTGACCTTGTCATTTGCGGTTATCTTTTCCTTATTTAATTTGGATGACTGGAAATTGTCACAGTCCATTTTATTACTTATAAAATTATGGGGATCTTTATTTAGGTCCAGGGGTTTATAGTCTTTGCTTGCAGCAGGTGGCATTCCTTTTGGCATCTTTCTAACATATTTATTTCCTTATTGCCGTAAAGAAGGAATGCCAATCTATGCTTAAATGAATCATTCTTTGTTTTTCTTGCGGTTTTCTGGACAATTTATCCTTGTATATTAATATGTTATCATCGCATTATCTTCACATTTATCTGATTAGTGCATTTGATTGTGATGGGTAGATGTACAAGTGAAATTATTGGCATCATTTAATGGGGTTTGGGTTTTATCTGCTCGGTCATGAGGCACCAACTATCCGTGACTAAAGCAGGTTTCAGCACAAATGCATGTGGTCTTCAAAACTTTGTGGACCATGGAAGCAGCCCTCCCCCCCCCCCCTCTCTCTCTCTCTCTGTGTGAAAAAACCCCAAAAAAGTGTGCTCATTAAGGAGTGAATATGATCACCCTCTTGCCATTTTCAAACATACATGTCTCTGTGTTACAATTCATCTTAAGCTTAGTGCTCGCTTAATACCTGGTCCTAGTTTACACTTATTACAATACTTCTGCTTACATTTTGTTCCCTGAAATTTTAGGGGGTAGCAGTATTGATTGCCTTCCTTGTATCTGCCATTTTCCATGAGGTAAAACTTCTCTTTTGCTATATGTACCGTTGACGAATCTCACAAGCAAACCCATATTCTGTGACATAAAGATGCCTGACATTTAGTCATCTGCCATATTATATTGTTTTATCACATTGTTGCATTTCTTATTTTTCATCAAATACAAATGATTTAAGAGAAACAATTTTAGGCTATGTTTGGATACCAGTGGTTTCAATTCAATAGATTTGAGATTAAGCTGCACTAATATTTAATAGTGGGAGTTACTTTATGTAATAATAGATGAAATATTGTTTTATGATTCATACCAAAGTAATGGTGCCACTATTTCTTAAAACTGTGGAGTCGCTATTATTAAGGATTTCAAATCACTACTTTTTTGTGATGATTTTAAATCCACTATTTTAAACTACTCAAATTCATGATCAAATATTTATGTAAACTAATAAAGTTATATTTGAACAATTCTCCTTACATAATTACCACCACATCCTTTGATTTCAAATCCATAGATACAAATGCAATCTTAGATAAGTTTCATTAGCTTAGATTAGCTTTCAGTTGATTTCAATGCCACTATGGTCAGAAATCAGAATGAAGTGGATTTACACCAAGTTCGACACTAAGATTCATTGATATCTTCGGAAGGATAATTATATTTGTATATGTTTATAGCTAACACTCCGTTTGAAACGGTAGATTTGATGGGATTTGATGAGAATTCTCATCAATTCTGATGTTTAGAATTAAAATAAAATTTTATGTGTTGGATTTGATTTGATTTCATAACTTAAATTTTGGGATTTCTATATCATTTGAAATCCAATTCAAAACAATAGAATTTGATGAGAATTCATTATTTTGTTAAGTCATCCAAGTAAGTGGACAAATTTATCCTATCATATTTACTATATTTTTTATTTTCTATTAACATGATCAAACTTGATATTTCTTTTAAACCAAATCAATTCAATTCTTAAATTCAAAATATGTTCCAAACACAAAATTTTATTTGCCAAATCATTAAAATCGAATCAATTCTAATAGAAGAATGTTTCCAAATGGAGTGTAAGTGTTCAAATATCTTTTGACATCATGATTTTTTAAGTTTATGAAACTAAGTTATTGTTGTGACATTTTCATTTCATTTCCTGTTAAATAATTCTGCAAGATTGATCATTATTTTTTATATTTTTTATTTTCTTTTTCAAATACTTGAATGATTTGATGTTTTGGAAGTTTTTTTTTTTTTTTTTTTTTTTTGTAGTTGAAAAACTCATATGTTATTGTTGCTAAGAGGGATTATTTGTTTGTGATACCATTAGCTGGATAAATGTATTCGATAACATTTTCAGACTATGTACCAGATGAATTTGAATGTGCTGGGGACATTCATCATATTATTAATAGTCAATTGTATTCCCTTTTGTGTTCCTTCTCCTGCTTTGACAAGTAAGACTGTATCATGGTAAACTATGCAATCTAAGAAGTTAGTTTACCATAATATTTCACAAGTTAAAGATACATTTATAGCTATAATAGATTGGTAATAATTTTGTTTTTCAATGACAATGATGACGTTGGTGGGGTATACATGTAATTTTATTTCATCTTCTTGTAGCTATGCATTGCTGTTCCCTGCCACATATTCAAGTTTTGGGCTTTTATTGGAATAATGTTTCAGGTATGCCATTCCCATTTGTTAGTTTTTGTTTGGGCCTTAGTTTCATGTTATACTTCTGTTCATTATCTTATTAATGAAGGAAAATGCAAGTGCTCTGTTTGAGATTACAAGCTGGATACCTGCCAATTTTATGGGATGTTATATTCGCATGTTCTGCAGCTAATACTCGTACTTGCATTAATATTACATTAATTGATACCAGACAAGTGTTTTATGTGCATATTTCTGTTTCTCGCACCAGGTTCCCTTGGTCATGATCACAAGTTACCTGCAGAACAAGTTCAGAAATTCTATGGTATGTGTTCCCCTCAGCATTTTGTGCTTATGTATTAATTATAATTAATGTGTTTATTTTGTTAGCATGCTACATGTAGCCCTTCATGAGCTTCAGATGAATTCAATATTTTTGGGGGATAATCAGCAAAAATTCAACTGACTGAGCTCCTGGGTAGTGTAAGCCATTGGTCAGACCTTCAGGGAGTTGCTTAAAAACAATGCTGACCCGAAGTTGAGTGAGAGAGAGCTGGGTAAAATTTTTCAATGCATGTTGAGGGGGCAAGGTGATATTTTTCTGTTCTTTTTTTTTTTTTTTTTATTGGAGAGAGAGAGAGAGAGAGAGAGGGGGGCATAGACTATTTACTAATATAAATACTAAAAACATTAAGCGTGCATTAAGGATGTTAAAACTTTTGGTCTTGGCGGGGTCCGCCGTTGCTTACAAGCAAAAGTGTAACTTGGTTGTTTTTTCTTGGTTTGCGAGATTGCAGTTGAAGCATCAGTGCACAAAATTGCTATTACCTTCCAGTTCCTTTTTAGTACCCTTTTTTAGTAGGGAGGATTACTTTTGTTCTATTACTTTTCAGGTTGGGAATATGATATTCTGGTGCTTTTTCAGCATTCTTGGTCAGCCTATGTGCCTTCTACTTTACTACCATGATTTAATGAATAGAAAGGTAAACACGCATTGAACTTTTGAAAACTTGTTTCTACCCGTGGCCACGAGAAGTCTGAAACTCGGGATGTTGCCCAAAATGTCTTGCTGCATTGTCTCCTCCAACTACGAATCTCAAACGGCAGGATTGAAATGCGAAGTACAACTTGCGTCCATTCCTTATGTTAGAAGATTTTCCATTGTTATCCAAATAGACTCTCTGGCGCGGATTTTATTAATTCATTCAGTGTACGGGCAATTTTGTTTAAATGATGCAGTGTAGAGACCTAAGCATGCTTCACCATGTCGTTGTTTAATTTGTTAGTGGAAAATTGTATATATTTGTTTGTGTCCTGACCTAATTGTTTCTCATATATGCATTCTTTTTTGGTTGTAAATTCACAGCCTTGACAGCATTACACCTACAAACTACCTACCACCGGAATCCTGATTCAGGCTTTGGCCACTGGTAAGGTGCCTGCAAGAATGCCGGTGTATCCAAACCAAAACTTGGGCCAATTCTTCCGGTAATCGATCCAACTTGTGATTAACAGGATTTATCTTACTGTTTCTCTCTTCGACGTTTCTACTAGAAAACATAACTTTGTTCCATCGAGAGAACCTTTGATAGGAGTTTTTTTTTAATTATTATTATCATTATTATTTGTGGAGTATTTCATAAATTGGGGGAAGGGTAAAATGCAGTAACCAGGCTTGATCCTGGGGGAGCTAAATTCAGGCCTGATCCCTGGTATATTATGAGTTGGGGTTGTAGGGCTTGGGCCAAACGTTAGATGCCAAGGTGATTAGAAAGGCAACTTAGCACATAAGATTTTCGCCATTTCACGGTAAACATAGAGGCTAATCTTAAAATTTAGGTGAAAAATGACTTTGATTCAACACTGAATAATGCTGATTGGTCTGTTTTCCTACTTCAGAACCGTCATGAACTAGGTAACAAGCGTCCAATCACTGGCTAAATCCTTTACTTCATTAAAACTGTTGTAGCCGTTGACTTCCGTTTTGGATTTGGTGGTGTTCAAAGAATCCTAGTTTTTAGGGTTGGATTAAGGGATCCGGTTTTTTCCAGCATTTTTTTTCCTTTGTAATGCTGATGAAAATCATGAAATTATGTTGGGAGTGTTTCATTTAGAGCTTTAGGGAAATTGAGCACCGAAAGAATTTCAGTTGATTTGGGTTTCAGAAGATAATTTTACCTTTCCTTTTAGAGATTTGTCGAGTATACTGAAGGTGCGTTTGGCAAGTTGGAATTTTATGAAAATTTCTGAAATTCTTTAAAAATTTTTAAAAATTATTATTTTTTATTTTACGGCACGTTTTACAAAGTAAAATTTATTTTATTTTTGTAATCTTAAACGTTGTAACAAAAAAATTAATTTATTCTAAATGCATTTTATCAATCCATGCTATCATACCAAAAAGAAAAAAAAAAAAAAAGGAAAAAGCAACTGGAATTTGAAAGTCAAAGAAACCAATAATTATCTTTCAATAATATTCTTTAATCACCAATAATTATTTAGAACTTAAAAAGGATGTATAAATGTTTTCTTAAACTCTAAACTATGTAAGTAATTTAATTTTTTCATTTTTATTTTTCTTATATATTCTTTAACTTTCTACCATTTTTATTTATATTTCTAAAATACTCATTAATTTTTAATCATTTATTTAAATGTCACAATTTTTTATTTGAAAAAAATGTTTTAATTTTTAATTCTTACTTACTTTTTTAATAACTTAACAAATAAAATAAGGTGCCTGCTTTTTTATTTTTTTATTTTTTGAAATACTAAAATAATTTTATATTTATCAAAAAATTAAAATCTCATAATAGGCTCAATAACTATTATAAAAAACTAAGTAAAGCTCATACACAATTAAAATAGTATATATATATATTAAAAAAAAAAGGGATTTTCAATGTTAAAAGATTTACTTTCAAATAATCTTAATAATTTTTATTTCTTTATTTTAGAATTAGAACTGATTTTTCTTTAATATGGAGGGACACTATTAATTTTAAGTTGTTGATTTCTATAAATTTATTGTTATTATTATTTATTTAAAGTTGAATCAAAATATTTTTATCTATATTGTAAAAAGTACGAAATGGCTATTTGTACGCTAATGGTTTTGAAGATGGAGAATAGTTCAAATTATTTTGTGCAGTCGAGATTAGAGTGACTTGGTGTGTTTTGAATTATACAGAATTATATAAATTTATAAAAAAAAAATATTTTGTATTTTATCGTATTTTTATATTTTATTCCAAACGATGCCAAGTCTGTTCATTAGGACGGTTACTAGAAAAATTACGATATGTCAGGACGATCCAAGACTTGTTGCCAAGTGGCATGTAATTATTGGTCCCCTCTAGTATTGGACTGTTGACAGCCGGCCCGCAATCACTTTGTAACTATCATCTCAGGAAATCCTATACCATTGGCATTTCACACAGAAGCGGGCTAAACGCCACAAAACCCAGAAACAAAACAACGTTAGCAGCTTCCAACTTCCATCCCCTTTCTTTCTCAGGAAGAGAGAGAGAGGGGAAGAACCCCTTAATATCTACAGCTTCATACCCAGATATAAGAAAGGTGTTGGGGGGAGGGGGGGAGAGAGAGTGAGAGTCTGGGGAGCATTTTCGATGGACGACTTCAGATCTAAGTCGTATGGTGATGGAAGGATGCAGATGGAGAGCTACAGCCACAATGGACCCAAACCAGGACCAAATGGTGTCCAAGATCTGAGATGCTACAGTGCTTCATATGCAACAGCGTCTCATTCGGAGCCGCCTCAGACCCAGATAGAGGTTGCTAAAAATGTGAAGTTCAAGAAAGGCGAGTCCGCGAATGGGTCGATATCTTCACACAGTTGGGGCTTCAACGACCCGGAGTTGCAGAGGAAAAAAAGGGTTGCTAGCTACAAGGCCTATTCTGTTGAAGGTAAGGTCAAAGGCTCTTTTAGGAAGAGTTTTAGGTGGCTTAAGGACAGGTACAACCTCGTGGTCCATGGATGGCGGTGATCAGCCCCCCTCTTACCTTCCCGTACCATCTTGTCTCAGTTGCTCTTTCGTCTTCTTCCTCCTCCTCCTCCTCCTCTATATCAATTGTTACCGGGGCTTATATAAGCTGTTGAGTGTGGGAGAGCTGTTCCTCCTCTAAAAAAATTTCTAAATAAGAAGTGTATTTATTCTGGATATATTTATTTTTTGATATTTGGTTTACAACTTTCTGTTTTGGGGGTTATTTTGGTTGATCTGCTTAGGATGCAAGCTATTTGAAAGTATTTAGCTTCTTAAATATGTGGATTGTGCATAAATTGAGATTATTGGCCTTGAATCAAGATTCTTGGAGGTGAAGTTGAAAAAAAATGAAAATGGGGGAAGGGGTGAACCTTATGGATATTCAAACTTTTGCTAAAATTACACTAGAAATCTTAAGAGTTTTTAAAAAATAAGGGGCGACTGCCCCCTTAGATCCTCCAATGATTGACCTGTTAGTTTTAGTTCTGTTGATACTTAATAAAATACTAAATTAATCATGTTAAAAATTCCATTGCTTCCTCACATGTGGTTGACATTTCAGGTGTTGCTTCTGTGAATACTTGGAATTCTTAAATAAACTTAATTAGAAATAAGTTTACTTACTGGTTACAAGGTCACACTTATAGATCTTAACTTTGTATCCCGGTCCATTGTGGTTCTTTCCTGTCCAAGTTTGCTTCTCTCCTTGAAGGTGGTTTCCTGGTTGGAAGTTTTATGCCCCCTTTAAACAAAGATTGAAGTGTTCTTGTCATTCCTCAATCTCCTGTTTTTTGGAGACCAGAAAGCACGGGGTTTTTTTCTTCTGCTCCCTTCCTACTATTATTGGTCATATCATATCCCTTATGCTATTGTCAAGTTAAATTGCAGGCTAACCCATGGCTCTCCCCTCTTGGATTATGGAATCATGGAGCGGTCGATCTGACTTCATTGATGTGGTTCCAAATCCAAGGTGATGCATCCGATAGAAGCACCCCTATGATTCTAGTTAAAGATTATGGTTGCATTTGTATTTATGGAGTTGAAATCAAGGAATTTGGTATTAATTTTTTGAGAAAGATTGCTCAAATATAATGTTCTTAGTTTAGGTAGGGATTTGATGAAAGATTTGAGTAGTTTAACATGATTAATAATGATGAATTAGAAATCTCCAGAAAGAAATTAGTCATTTGAAATTTTTCATAACGGTGGCTCCACCACTTTAGGAGGTATTGACTACTTTGGTGGTTATTATTAAAATAATTATAAGGAATGTAAATAATTCATTACATAAATTAACTCTCTTGTATTTTAATTTAATTTAATCTCGAGTCTACTGATTTGCAATCCATAGTTATCCAAATGCTCGTATATAAACCCTTAGAGCCCATTATGTTCACTTCATACCTCCATTTTTTTGTTTTACATAGAAGAATTCAATTCATATAGTTGGTGAAATTATATGTTAGCATGACTTGTATGGTTAATGAAATCAGGTGTAAGCATGACTCCAACTCAAGTCATAAGTGGGGGTATTTTTTCCAATTGAGCTAACTTTTTTTTTTTTTTTTGGCACTGAAAACATTCAATTTATATGGTTAGTGACATTAGTTGTTAGCATGACTCATAACTGAGGTCATAAGTAGGGGCGTTTTTTGTAAATTAGGTAGCAGTTTTTATTTACTTATTTATTTATATTTTTTAACACTAGTTGTATCCCACATTTGATGAAACTACAATATTTCATTGCTCCTAGCTCATCTCATGAGGATACGGAGTTCGGTAAAGTTGAGGAGATTCGAAGGGTTGTATTTCTGTTGTTTGTGTTGTGGGTAATTTTGAATTTTGTTTTATGGTTTCGCCCCTTCCTATTTGAATGCTGTTCTTTTCTTACTCTCTGACCAACCTTATATGCTAGATTTGCCCAATTTTGGTCTTTTGTAAAATTGTTTAGTCCATGTAGTCTTTAGTAGCATCTCTGGACGCGTTAAAAGAGTTTTTTGTTTTCTTTTAGAAAAGCCTAGTTCAGAGGTTATAACATCAGGGGCTTGGATCACGTTGCTGAAGGAAAAAAATATTCATGTAATTTCCGAAAGAAGCGCTTAGGAAACTCAACCCTTGTTTGCCAGTGGGTTTTCCTAATCCGGGGGAAGGGGAGAAAGAGAGAGCATCAATTCATATTAGGCTTGATTATAAGATCACTGGGACCCGGTGCACTCCCTAAACTATTAATCTATACAATGTGTTTTTTCATCACAATGATAATTATGAATTTAATAGAAGTCAAAAGTAATATGAATAACTTTCTAAAGTTAGAATGCCTTCTGATTTTTATGTGGGTATTGTTTTATCTTAATAAATTATGAAATATTTATTTAGTATGAAACATTTTTTTTTTATTTCACACTTATTTTAGTTGTCTAAATCTTATTAAAATGTCTAATATTATATTAGGATTAAGAGGGGATGCCTCGAGGAGTGTTCTTATAATTAACAATTTATATTTTTTATTATGGAATTGGCCCATGTAGTGCTTAAAATCCTCGATGTTTGGTAGTGTTGAGGTGACATTTGGCCCGCTTGTATAAAATCTCATATTTGAATTGCCTTGGGGAGCTGATGGTGTGATTTTTTTGGTTAAAAAAATGGAAATTTGAATCCAAAAATTGAGCCGTAAGCAGCACCACCTAGGAAAAAAGCATACGAAAGTCCATGGCCTGATGGACAGAACTTTGTGCGCCAGCCAGTACACGTGTTGGCTATACCCCGGAAAAAGCAATTTTCACAAAAAGACCGTTTAAAGCCTCAATTAAGCCTGAAATATACACCTTTCAAAAAAAAAAAAAGCCTGAAATATATGAAGGATTTAGTCCCATACTTGGCCCAAGCCTATATGTAGGCCCACTATAAGACAACAATAACACCGCCTACATCGAGGCCCAACTCAAAGGCCAGGTCCTATTAACGCCTGTCTCATACGCAAGACCATTAAAGGCCCGCTTATCAAGCCCACAGATATAGGCATCTTGTCCATGTATGACTATACAATAAGTGGCAGGCCCGGTTAATATATGGACCGGCCCACTATGCAGGATTTATGGGCTCCATCCGGGCCTCCTGGGCCAGATTTGGGCTTATAAATGGGTCAATTAAAGAATTTATGGGCATCATTTGGGCCTAAAATGGCCCTATGCAGAACATCACGGGCTCTATTTGGGCTGCACAACATTTTTGAATCTATAAATGGGCCAGCACAAGAATTTTTGTGGGCCGGATTTGGGCCTTCACAGAACGTATGGGCACCATCTGGGCCTCCTGGGTCCGATTTGGGCCTGTAAATAGGCCTATACAAGAAATTATGGGCTCCATTTGGGGCTACACATGTTTTTGGACCTTAAGTGGGCCTATGCAGAACTTCATGGGCTCCATTTGGGCCAGCACCTGTAAATGGCCCAATGCCAGAGTTTAATGGGCCAGATATGGGCATTGCTGCACTCCATGGGATCCATTTACGCCTACGCAAGCATTAGTGGGCCAGATTAGGCCTGCAAATGGGCCGACACAAGAATTTATGGGCTTCAGTTGGGCCTGCAAATGTTTTTGGTCCTGCAAATAGGCCTACGCAGAATTTCATTTACTCCACTTGGCCCTACAAAATATTTCACTCAGCAGCTAACCCCAAAAAATTTACCGTAGCTACATAGACGCACTCACCCTCTATTCACATTGTCATATTTCTGCAATATTTTTATCATTTCTTTACAAGAAAATAGTCCTACAATCTTTTCTTCTTTTCAATTTTTTTTTTTTCACAAGGAAATAGTTCTGCAATCTAAAACAGCTGTAGATGCCTCACTTGAAAAAATTCTCAATTGCCATCTACCTGGCAAATCAGAACGAGCAAAATGCTGCCAAGAAATAAAAAAAAAGACATAGTAAATATAATATATAAGTACAAATTTGTCCAGCTAACCTAATAAAAGAATGAATTCCCAATAAATTTTAGTATTTTTGGTTAAATTCCGAGTTATATAAAAACCCCCAAATTTGAGTAATGAAATGAAATCAAATCCGACATTTCAAAAAGAGTTCATAAAAGATTTCACCTCATAAAAATAAAATAAAAACATCCTTCCAATAAAATTTGAAGCTTTTGCTCAACAAAATAAACAGTTAACCAAAGTTCGAAGGAATCAAAATGGTAACATTTTTCCTTCTCAATTTCACTTTATTTTCATCACCTTAAATTCAAAGTTGCATTTAAAATAACTCATGTTGCTGTCATTATAAAATTACTCCCTCCCACCGTAATTCAAACACGTTTAGCGTGATGCTACATTTGTCTATCTAATAAAAATCATGGAGGCTGGTGTGACAGCGGTTTAGAATAATTAATGCACCACTAATGAAAGAAAAACCATAGATAACAACAGTTATCGAGACCTGAAAGAGCATGGTGATATTTACCGTCCGTACGTGTATGAGGGTCTTGGTATATCATCCAGATCGCTTCATGGAATATACCAATTTACAACTACAGCCAGCCGTATTAGAAATCAGAAATGAAAATTCTATCAAGACACAACACAGGCTTTTCCTTCCGTAAACTGGGGGGCAGACATCGACATCAAGCCTCTCAACCATTGGATTGACTACAATGGTCTGAGGTCCATGAGTTCCAAAAGCATGCACTCTTGCAGGAATACAGACCACATCCAAAACAAATAAGCATGATGACACGAGCGCCAAATGCTGAATATGAATGGATTAATGCATCTGAAAATTTGGGAGGGCTAATATGACATGAATGGGAAGAATTTCGTATGTACTAATGACAGGAATACAGGAGCACATTGAAGAATCTATTTCAGTGACAAACATTCTATCGAGACCCTGCTCTGAGCAAATAGAGTCTGAGCTTTGTTTAGCCTTTTTAAACTCCAGCTCAGGTCTCGGGGTTCAAATCCTGAGCGAACTCCCCCTCCCGTAGATGTAGGATATATATAAACTGTTTCGAAGTACTCGGAGAAAAATAAAAGCTACAGGTTTTCAACCACACCACCATCTTAAGTGCTTTGCGACTTGTAAATATATATAGACCAGCCGTCCTTGGGGCTATGATCAGGCCAGGATTTACCATGTAGTCTAGAGATCTTCTCACTTTTGGAAGGAGCATTCTTCTAAGACCCTACAGATTTTTCAGCCACACCAAAATCTTACTTGACTGCTAAATACCCAATTTCTGGGTCAAATAGTTCAGGTTTGTTCTCGACACCAAGAGAGGAAATATTGATATAGAAATATCAAAACAAAGTGAACAAATTTACAGTTACACCAGCTTAAAACCAGCAATCCCTCAACTTAAGAATGTTAATAATTGGGGAAAGGGGGTTATAGAATGAACAGAATTCGGAAGCCAAGCAAATATGATAACCAAGCCTTACCTTCATTGGTTCAGTTGAAGGCTGCGGCTTCTGGCTTTTGGGTTCTCTTCTTTTTATTCACAACAAGCCTCAAGAGCATCGATCTCAGCCCTGAATTTCTTGGTTTCGCAGTCACAATTTACCCCAAAGCTCAACCTTCAAGAATCTAATAAATCCTATCTGATGTCTAGTACACAATTCTAAGATTTCCAAGAATTCAGCACAGTGACTATCAAATAATAAGTTCTCTTAGTCATCAAAATGCAGACACTCTATACCCTTGACAGCGGACTCGTAGTTCTTCATGCCAGGGTTATACCTGCCAGATGATGTGCGCTTGGGATTCGAGTAACCACCAACAGGTGAACTTCTTTGCCCACTTGAGATTTTCTGCAATGGCCCCAGTTTTACCTCCATGGTGCGGGAGTGCATTGGATCCGACTCATTCCCTGCAGTGACTCCATCGCAGCCACTAGGACCAGCAGCTCGCCTTATCGATCCACTTGACCGTCCTGAAAAGATGGCTGGCAACTGCAAGATCCAACACGTTGATATTATGTTCAGGATATATAACGAATTCTCTAAGGGAAGGAAGAGGGATGAAGGCAGAATAAAGGCAAAATTAAAATTAGTATGATAAAAGAGTTAACGCATGAACATAATGCAAAGTGAACATGTTGCCATTCTTTGGAACAATATATTAATAACTAATTTCTGGCTCGTAGCTCTACCATGAACAGTTGATTAGTCTTCATACCAGCAATCAAATCAAATCAAATCTAACTATTTCAATGCAGTACAATATAAGCATACTTCAACGGATTTAATATGTTTAAATGAACCTAGAAGTATCAGTCCAAGGGGAAAATTGTGAACCTCAGACTAGCAACTGTTCTAGTTCTTTTACCAAAACAGATGTTTTTGCAAGGAAGATCAAATATGCGCAAACCATATTGCAATTACATTTTATGTCACTTGTCTAAAATGATCACTTTGCAACACAGAAATAGAAGGATTAATATTAACTTTTGGGACAGAAAAAAGGGTTTTACAAAAGGTCAATTTGTTGTATGCACCTAGAGAAGAAGTATTCAATTATAAATGTAATGAACTCCTCCTTCCCATCTATCCATACCCCGGCAAGGGAAAACAAAATCCAATGTGCAATAAAACAATTTCAGTGAAAAACTACATGATCCAACAGCTTACTATAGTTTCTTTGCTCGTTGAATCATTTGGAACTGGGCACTTCTGCTTGGACAAACTTCCAGAATTTATAATTTGACCAGAAAATCTCCTACCAGAAGGATCCATCGAGGATAAACCAGGCCGTTTCCCTTCTTCCTCGCCTGCAAGAAGAATGTAACATAAACCAAAGAAAATGAAGGATCATCCCAAGGAATTGCATCTTTCTTTATTGTAAGAGGCTGTAAGACGGTATGAACTTTATTTATTTATTTTTATTGATATTCTAATGTTGACATAAAAACCAAAAAAAATAACTAATTTGAGGGATAGGGATAAGATAATTTGTGGACAGGAAGAGATTAGTGAGTCATCACATGTTAGTAAGGGGCACTAAAAAGGAACTCATCCCATTAAACCACCCTAATAGTAACAAAAAATACAATTTTCTTTTCTTTCTTCTTTTCAGTAAATATAACCAATACACTAGGTCAGACTTGGTGGTGGGGTAAAGGATATAAACAAATGCATAAAACCACATCTTAACAATGAGGGCCATGAATTTTTTCAATAGCAAAGAAGACTTCTATTCAAGGATCTCTTAGTCCAAGAAGTAAGGGATGAAATTACATGTCTGCGTATCTGCATTGGCAACAGGAGGGGGAAGTCCAGAGCTTGATCCAGCACCAGGGCCCTATCAGTAGAAACCATCATATAAATGCAGACAGTGCCAATGAACAAGAAAAAGCCATTTATTATGTCATTTTACTTACAGGAGCCTGGGAAGGAGGAGTGGTAATCTGTGATTGTTGATATTTCAAAATGGTCCAATCAAAAACATAATCAAACTGGAAACCTGCAACAGGATAAACATGTATGTAGTAGCATGATAAAAATGCGGATAACATTTATTGGTTCTGAAGATGGCAGAAAATGAGAAAGAGCAGAAATAGTCATTCTATTGAGCTCTAAGTATTCTGAAATGTGCAACATAGCAAATCTACACAAACCTTCACGAATGAAAAGGTCACGGAATATTCTCTTCAAATAAGCATAGTCTGGCTTATCATCAAACCGTAGAGAACGACAGTAGTGGAAGTATGATGCAAACTCTGTTGGATACCCCCGGCAGAGAGCCTGATAAAGCAGTTTATCAGTCATGATGGCTACAGAGATTAAAATCCTCATCGTAGACATCTCAGTACTGTGTTTAAAAGTTACCTCAATAGATGTGGACACCTTTTTTTCACTAATTTTTTCATACTTCTGTTTCTTAGTTCCTGCTTTCAGTCCCTGCCAAGGAAGGCTACACATACAAGGGATGTCACAAGAGAAACTATAAACAGGAGCAGGAGGAAAGGGGAAAAAAAAAAAAAAGAATGTCGCAATAATCACCTTCCCCTTAGGAAGTACATGAAGACATATCCAAGAGATTCCAAATCATCCCTCCTGCTTTGCTCTTTATTTTTTTATTTTTTCAATAAAAAAATAGTTAGAAAGAACAGAGTCTAATTTAAAGATAACTGACATTTGGTTAGTTTTAATTGTGCATGTAAGTGAACCACATTGCAAAATGGCAGCAGCAGGCACTTACCAATGCCAAGGTGTGTGTTCATGCTTGCATATCGTGCAGTTCCAGTCAAATTTTTGTTCTCTCTGCATTATTGACGACAATATATGATGAACATCTATGTGATGCTGAAAGGTAAAAGGAAAATTCAATGATGCTAAACGAGATCAGGAGCAAATTCCTGAACTAGTGAACAACAAACAGATATAAGGCACCGCAAGGGAACAAAGGACTAGCATGATGCTAAAACGTGAGTTAATCATGTCATTTTCACAACAAACATGATCTGCACCCGCTTCCACTGCTTTTTTTTTTCCCCACAAAATTTGCAGGACAGCAAAGCTGCCTAAGAAAGGAAGGTCAAGCAACATCATCCACTTGAGAGATACATATGTTAAGTCATACATTTTTTAGCATTTTATGCAATAATTTTACTAATTATAAATTCCAGCATATATATATATATGTAAGCTGCGCATGCATGTAAGATATTTTAGCAAACATATTGACATAATTAGTTTGAATGCTGCTGGTGGTGTCAGAAGAAACTGCAGTGGTGTCAGCAGAAGTAAAGAGCCACAACAGCTGTTGGGCAGTGGCAGCAGTAGAGGAGAAAGGGGAGAAGTATGAAGTGCTGTAACCAACATGGAGGAGATTGCGACAGAGGCAACAGCTCTGACACAGAGTCAAGAATACACCATGCCATAAGGAGTGGCCATAACAGTGTGGTAAAGCTGAAGCCATTGCAGTTCAATAAACTACTACCAAACAATTCATCTTTTACCCTCATTTTATCTTTTGCATTTTTCGTTCATTTTATTTCACACACTTAATTCCATTTTGGTTTCCAAAAGCCTCCACACAGCATAATTGTTTCCGCCAATTATTCTACCAATTCATAATTTAATAGAAACATAAGAGGAAAGGGATTCCATTACCTATATCATATCATTGTCGTGAAACACAAAGAAAGGCTATATGTATTATAGGCACCCATGTCTAAATGTTGCTTATAGGCACCCTTTTCTTAAACATATATTACAAGGTACGTATATTTATTGTAAGAAAAATTACAGGCACCCACATCGAAATGGCCAAGGACAGCTTACTATTAGGTAGTGATCTCGAAATAAGGATAAAAGTAACAGGAACAGGAACCATAAAAGGTAAGCTCTGCAAGCAATAAAACAAGAACTTATTCTGTAATATAGATGCTCTAAGAGGTCCAACTATCCTGCACAAACAATTTAGACAGCAAATTGTCTGTAAAAGAATAGAGCACAGTATTGGCGCATGTAGCACTGTTGTTGGCAGGACCCATTAAATAATCAAGATCACCTCACCTGTAAGGAATGTGTTGGTGTGTCGTAGAGTCTCTATATTTCTTAGCCAGACCAAAGTCAATGATGTACACCTAAAATAAAAGAAATATAGAAGACCTTTTTAACACAGATATCCAGGTGAAACTTTTCAACTAGCAGAAAGATGGAAATTTTAACCAGATAACCTGAGTTGCACGCCTTCCTAAGCCCATGAGAAAATTGTCAGGCTTAATATCCCGATGTAGAAAAGATTTAGAATGGACAAACTCAATGCGATTGATCTGAAATAAATATCGGGATTAACACAAGTAACAAACTCCGGATAACCTAATTTAAAAAATAATAATGACGAAAAAAAATAAGTAAATAAAAACGTAGGATAACCTAAATGATCAAGGAGTGTGCATTGCACCAAATCCAATTACCATTTGATCTGCAAGCATAAGAACCGTCTTCAAAGAAAATTTCCTGCTGCAAAAACTGAACAAATCTTCAAGACTGGGTCCAAGCAAATCCATCACTAGAGCATTGTAGTCTCCTTCCAATCCAAACCATCTCACATTCGGAATTCCATCTGCATTATTTCAAAAGTGCAATAATCAGAAAAACAGTATCAGATATATGAGTAAAAGAGTTCAAAACAGTTCAATTGACACAAAATATATAATAAATAAATAAAAAAAGAAAAAACAGTAATTACTTCCTCCTTGGAGAATTCTGTATAACTTAGACTCGTAAAGCAGCTGAGGATGCTTTGTCTTCACATTCTCCTGAAGATTTGAAACAGTATTAGCATCTTACCGACCACAAAGGTTTAAAACGAAACCTCTAGAGGAGAAAATCAACAATGAAATTATCACAAGATAATGCAAGGATAGGCATGTCAAAGTGATAACCTAACGCTATCAGCAGCAAAAATTTTGGGTCCTTTAACTATTCCTGACAATGAATAATTAATCTACATAAAGTGTTACTCCTAGTTTTAAGTTGAATGGATTTCATCCCTGATGCAGAGCTTCTATTGCAAATTAAACCAATCAAATTCTGTCTAGTTTCATTTGATACTAATCAGACTAAAAAAAGCATCTAGCATTTGGATGGAACAACTTAGAAATCCATGCAAATGTCTATATATTTGGTTAAGTAGAAATCCATGAAATTTTACATTAAACTCAGTACATCAAGCAAGGATATTTCTGATGGTTATAATGGGAATGGGAGCTGAGATCATTACAGACTCTACAAATTAACGAGATAACGATAAGCTTATCTTTATTGCATTGTTGCAATATGCTAAGGTAGTTTCTAATACAAAACTGATTTTCTTCATGCAAGTGCTATTATTAACGAACAACCATCCACTATTAAGAATTTGTGATATTGGTGCATTGACGTGTATCAAACATTGAAGTTAAAAACCAAAACAAGTTAAGATATTAATTCTTCTAGGCCCTCTCCTTAGGCTAAAATGCAGCAGCACCTTACTGTTCAATACAAGAAAGATACTTCATAAAGTTAAGGAAATATAAAGTTATTTTCAGACTTCAAATATCTCTACATGAGGACACTACTTTCAATACTGTATATTGAAAATCTTGTTCCAAGAAGCATCTTTAGTAAATCTAATCACAAATTTTGTATCATCAGAAGCACCAACGGACAGACACAACAGTAGTGTAATCAAACAAGTGCAAGAGACACGGTCCATCAAAATCACTCTCCACAATAAGCCTAAATCGCTAAAATTGTAGTTTTACTGAAGTTGCATGATACTAATTGGCTGAAAATAAATCAAATAATCCACCAATAACAAAATGCAGTATCTGAACCACTTCAAAACCAAACAATAGTCCACTTTCAGCTGACTCAAACCATGAAACACGTCACAACAAGCTCAAAACACCACAAAGCACTATACGACAACCAGTAAATGAAAATTCGAGAACCTAACGAAAACAGAGCACTCACCAGCTTAATTGCAATCTCTTCATTAGTCTGTATATTCGTACCTGCAAACGAAAGCCAAATCATCATCAAATTCACACCACACACTAAAAAAACAGCCTGAAAGCACAAAAACGGAAAGCAAAGAATCAATTCAACAGACCGAGATAGATCTCTCCAAACGATCCACTGCCGATTTTCCGACCGAGACGGAACTTGTTGCCAACACGAGGCTCCATCAACGCTAAAACCTAGCTCCGAATTCGAGGAAGAAGGAGATGTGGAACTGTGGAGATCTGAGACTAGGGCTTTAGGTGGTGGAGAGTGGAAGAAGAGGAGTAGATAGAGAAGAGCGCTTCGTCAAGGCGGTGGTTTTTCTCTCTCTAGAAATACATACAGATGGAGCGTTCGTCTCGCCTTCTTCATCTGAAAATTCATAGAAAAGCTTTCGATCCAACCGAAGAAGAAGAATTGGGGGGTACCATTCCTAACAGCTGGACAAATTGCGTACTCTTCTGAAAAAGAAATGATTATCCACGCGTGGCTGCTACGCGTGGCTAAAGTTCTGAATACGAAGGACTAAAGGCGCGTTTGGTTTTTATGGTCTGCTGAGGGTCCACTTGAAGGTGATTTCAAACTAGCCAAATTTAAATCAATAATTCCTTTAAAATTCACTAAATTTTGAGTTGCTTGGTTCAAAAAATTACTTAAATTAAAACAATATCATTTTAATTTTAATCTAGTTATTCATTTTTAATTATAATATTTTAAATCAAAATAACTCTAATTTGATTAATCCAAAAGGTAAAAGCCAAAAAAATTTGGCTTGGTAAACACTAATTTTAAGACATATAAATGAGTTGTAAAGTATCATATAAGTAATAAAGAAAGAATTTGACTATCAAAAAGAAAAGTGAAATAGAGAAATAGATATAAAATTAGATATTTTTTAATTGTGTTGGATAGATTAAGGTAGTGTTTGGTAGAAAAAAATTACTTAAAAAGTATAATAAAAGTATAAAAAATTGACATAAATGTGATAAGTGGGGAAATTTGATTGGAAGAAATGAGAACTTTTTGTAACTATTGATAAGTTTTGGTATTTTTATAGCTGGCCAAACAATGCCTAAGTATAGTTGTATTTTTTCATTAGATAGGCACAATTGATATTCATCGGTTAAAAATTTTTTTTCTTCTCTTTAAGTTGGCACAATTGAGTATAAAAAACTATATATAAAAACAGATATACCATAGTATTTTTTTTTTTTTTTAAAGGTTGGCACGTGCTTAGCCTGGTACAATTTAGTATAAAAAATTATATATAAAAAGATATACCATAATGTTTTTATATATATATATATCTACCATACAATATAGCTCATTCGGATATGACATGTATGATATGGCGTAGAGGGAGGGAACGTGCCTTATCCTGGTATATATATAAGGTGGACACGTGTTCTTGGCTAAGCTTGGCTTCGTCCATGTCGAAAAGCCTCATTAATATCAAATGCAAGAAGAAGTGGATCTAGTATTTTGTATTCATACCTTACATGTATACATGTACCTACATACACATATGATGTATCATTGGCAATGCCACATTAATGCAATAAGAGAGTTTAGGCTTTCCTAGTAATGGAGATACTTTTGCCTGCGGTAGTGGGCTCTGAAGGCAACTGAATCAATTGTTGAAAAAAAAAAATACAACAAATTGGTTCGTCGCAAGCTTTTTCTCTTCGATGATTTAAGGTTTTTTGAAAAAAACTTTTCAGTTGAGGTATAGCTGTATCCACAATTTATAATTATTTTGTTCTACGCAAATGAAAAAATAAATAAATAACCTTTCGAAGACCTTCTCCCATAATACGCTCCGTTTGATTCAACTATTCCCCATTTCTTTATCAATGCATTATCGTTTATATTATTTTTCACCGGTGTCAGCTATTTGGCTTCTTCGTTCAACTATGGGGCGTCAACGAATTTCTTGATTTTACATAATAGAATTGTACCATGAAACGTCTATGTGTAATCAAACAGTAGAGAATTGTCAAACCTTGCCTGCATGCAACCTGGATAGCTTGTTTTGACTTTTTTTTTTTTTAAATCCTAATTTTCACTAATTGTTTTTTTTTTTTAATATTCTTTCTGAACAAAAAAAAAATGATGGGACTAAAATGAAGATTAGCTTCATAATTATTCGTCTATTAAATATGTGTTGAGGTATTGTTATTTTTTTAACGTAACTTTAATCAAATTTAAAATTCTATGGAGAAATTTTACATGAACGGAATGTTTGAATGGTAAAAATATAAGAAAAAGTATAAAATATTAGATATATTAAAATTTAATTAAAAGAAATTAAAAAAATTAATAAATTTTGATTAATATTAATTAATTTTGATAAATCAAACACTCCGTATATAATTATAACATTTATTTTTCCTCTTGGCACTGCGTTTGATATCAATGAGGTTTTTCTTCAGACCGTGCCCCGATTGGTGACTCCCCCAGAGCTCTGATAATATTGCAACGAAAATTCTGGCACTATCTGAATATTGTCATATCAAAAGTTGTCAAACACTAATGATTCAAAATGCTTTATGTTCAAAATTACTCAAATTGATTTTATTATGTTTGGAGGTAATTTGGACATGTGTTTCAAATTGTTTTTAAATTTATTTTATTTATTTTTTTGTTATTCATATCGGGGTAAAATTTGAAGGCTTGTTGTTTGACAAACATATAATTTTTTTAATTATTTTTTAGTAAGTTTATAATATGCACATGTCATATCACTATTTAAAAAATGTCCACATGCTACTAATTTTAATGTTATTTTATAAAAAATTATTGGGAGTGTTTTGTTTAATATTTTTTTTAATTAATAGCTTATTTCTATTTTGCAAGACGTATGGAGAAGGCAAAGAATTTGCTCAACTAATTGCATTTTCTTGAATCACGACTAATAATACTTTTTAAAAAATATATTAAATTAAAAATAAATAGAGGCTAAAATAAACAGAATGTTAATTTCCTTCTTTCCTTTTAGTTTGGACAGGGAAATCGACTCCCAAACTTGCACAATTTTCTATCAGTTTACGGCAGTGTGTGGTGCAAAATCTCAAAAGGTTTTCCTCTTCTGCTATTGGAAGGCGAAGGATGGGTTACAGAAAGGTTAGCTCAATTCTATCAAATTTAAAGAATCTTTTTTTTTTTTTTCCTGTTAAAATAGTAAAAAAATTAGTCAAAATGTTGTTCAAAAAAAATTTAATAATTGATAAACTGTTAATAAAAATGTGATATCATTTTGTTGCATTTCCTAGTAATTAAGCTTAAAAATATGAAATCAAAATGCATTTTATTGGCCAAAACTGCGAAATCAGGTTGCGATTTCTGGCAGACCCCTCATTAAAAACCGTAACAACGGCGATAGCAAGAATCTTTCAAAGCTCACAGAAAATCCGACTAATTAAGTATTGAACAAACCCATGGAAGTTTAACAAATTTTCTTGGGAAACAAACAAAAATTGCCTCCCAAATTATGACGACCGTAGAAAAAGAGTTTTGGAGGCACTGCGTTTTTCATGGGTTGAAGAAAGAAGAACCACACTTGCATTTCCACCCCTCGGGCATGTAATTTGCATACTGAACTCCCAATTGATCAGTGTTTTCGGGCACTTGGATAGCAATGCAGGGCTTGCAGCCTCCACACTTGTGCTCACAGTTTGGTGGCCTTGAGCCAAGAGTGCTCAACCCTTTGTATACATCTCCATGTCTATCTATTCGTTCCGTGCTTTCAAGTCCCTTCACAACACAAACATCCAAACAGATTAAATCTACTATATCCGGTACCAAACAACACTTTGTTATCCAGACAGAGAATTAGGTTTTAGCAACATAGAGGAAGTTCTTTTTGTTTTTTTTTAACTTATAAGACCTTTTTCACTAGAATTTAATTTCATTTTTATTTTTTTGATAACTTTTAGACATGTTATTTGTATTTAGTAAAAAACGAGTATTGTACTTGAGTTCTCTTATTTTGTAGGATTTTTTTTTTTTTTTGGTAATTTTTTTATAATAAATATAAATAACATACTTAAAAAAATTATCCAAATGAAAAAATTAAATCAAATTTTGATGAAAAAACAAATCATATTATGATTTCTTCAATATTGCTAAACAGTCTCTAAAGCGTACCTTTTTTGGCTCGAAGGCAGCTTTGGTGTGAAAGATAGAGCCTGTGCCTGATCAATCACAGAAAAAGGGTATTGAGAGAGAGCTGGTGCCTTGGGAGAACCAATTAATCATGGTGGGAACAAATCAGTGAAAGAATGGGTTGAAAGTAATTTTTTATTTTTTATTTTTTCACTGAGCTAGAACTCAAAATGAGGATAAGAGAGTAAAACACAAAAATAGTGGTGCAAAGATAAGGGTTATGAATGAGAAACCTTCCTCATGAGCAGCATTGCGTGCAGCAAACACCCAGCTCATTGCATGCAGAGTAACTACTAAAAAGCAGCAAAGTATTCTTCTCATTTTAATAGATAGGTGTCCAGGTGATGATCCCACAGAGAGAGAGAGA
>QLOD02000013.1:26049693-26067009 GCA_003260245.2 Sideroxylon spinosum | reverse complement strand
GGTTTTCTCCTTGATTTTATCCCCGATTTGGTGGACGATATTGGTTAATAGCATGAATAGGAAGTTCATTAGATTGTTGGTTTTGTACAACTTGTCTACAAACTAGTATAACAAGACAATTATCGGTCGTATATGCTTGACTATCGCACACAAGGCAATAGACACTTACTACAAGTTCTTTGATGATCGATGCATCGTTTTTGATTTTTAAAGTCCTAATTTCTCTTGCCAGTGTGGCCAATTTCACCTTGAGATCATCAGACTAGTTCAATTGATGTGTACCCCTGCTTAATATGATCCTGCCTGCTTTGGTATTTTTAGACCCTATAGTGTCACACGTTTTTGCATTTTCCACTATGGATTTAAAATATTCATACGCTTCTTCAGGTGTTTTATCATAAAATTACCCGTTGCACAAGGTTTCCACAAATTGGTTCGACTATGGTGTCAATGATCAGTAGAAAATACTTGCAAGACTCTAAACTACAAATCCATAGTATGTGCAAGAATGCAATAAAGTGTTGAACCTTTCCAAGCATTGATGAAAGGTTTCACCAGTTTGTAGGGCAAAGTTTAAGATTTGGTGTTGTAGGGAATTAGTTTGGCTTATAGGAAAGAAATTCTTTAAGAACTTAACCTCCATCAAACTACCTTATCTTTCAAAGAAAATGGGAAAAGCTTGAGAAATACTAAATTAATAGGGTAGCCTTGGTCTTTGATATTGACATATATACATCTAAAATGAGAAAAGTGATCATATAGATTCTTAGAATCCATTCCATGGGAAAGTAAGTAAAAGTTGAATCATGCCTGGTTTGAAACTGAAAGCTCTTTGATTCTTTGGCCACACTATACATGATTCAGGAGTGTGCCTATCTTATTGCAAAATTTACCTTATCGAATGTCTTGTAATGATGCCCTGATTATCATCGTTTACCATTTCTAAAGTAGGAGTAGGAGAGAAAGAGATTTAAAAATTTACGGAAAGGTTATCGAGTTTAAAAGGAGTGTTGATAGGTTCGAAACATTGCAATCTACCATTTTGTCACGCCCTAGATTCCATGAGCCAAGCACGTGAATAAAAGAACACATAATACACCATTTAACAATTCTCCCTGTAACACATCAGAGTCATACACACATAATATGAAGCAATGAATATAAAAATAAATAAATTTGAACTTTAAATTCAAATAGATGCCATAGTTAAACCAATTAAGCAATGAAAGTCCAAACAAAAATAAAACCCTTTAAAACTAAGCTCTAAACTCCCAAAACTAAATAAATAAATAATAATCACCTCACAAATAGTGGTTTATTACAATTCACTAAAACAATTTTCTAAAATAAATCTCTAATGTAATCAAATAAAAATAAATAGAGTTTTAATTCCTATGCTCAGAAGGTCTAGCACGCGACTCAAACTCATTACCTGAATCACAAGCTGTAAGGGGATGAGCACTAATACTACAGGTGCTCAGAACCCTAATAATAATATAAATGCAATAATGCCCTAGCATGCTACTAAATGAAACACCTTAGCACAAATAACAATCTCAAATAAGAAATTAAATTTTTTTATTAATTCATCTTCCTTATAATTTAATCATATATTAGCACCATATAGCACATTAAAAGAAACAATTTGATTTTAAAGTACTGCTACTTGGTTGTTCCATAGAAATAGGACCTAACAAATATACACTATTCTTCGGTGTCTGCTTGGTTGTCCCATAAAAACAAGATCCAACCAATATATACCATCCATCAGTGTCTGCTTCCTAGGCCGAAACACTAAGAATATAACATGCAACCTTTAGGCATCTACTTGTTAGTATGTTACTAGCCTACTAGATTCGATTACCACACCTATGAGGGTTTTAGGGCTTTCAACCCTTGGGTACATAGAAGCGATATTTTCAATACCCCTCAGCGCAAAAAAATCATAACATTAATTCCACTTTAGATTCACATTTAATAAATTCTCCCTTTATTCCATAGTTTTACAAAAAAATAATAAATAAATACCTTACCCACAGAGGCACACTATCAATCATGCCACAGGTACAAAGCAAACAATTCAATGCCACATTTAAACAATCAGAATTTATTTTAGAGAAATATACTTTCAATTACATATTTATTTATTTATAACTACTTCAATTTGAAACAAACAAACCGGAACAGCTTATGTCAATATATAAGTGATTGCTCGCAATCATTGTTGATTGTAATATCATTTCACACTCTTCTTTTGAACATTTTATCAAGTAAAATTAATTTTTTTATCATAATTTGAGTATTTATATTGCTTTTGTGTATTTTGTAGGGGTATCGAAGGAAAACAATTCAAGAAAAGCAAGTTTTGAGCTTAAATGTGCAAACCACTGCAAGTGTCCAACACGACATCCTGTTTGTTTTCTAACCATAACTATTCCCTCACAACTCCGATTGAAGCGATTATTCTTGGGTTGGAAAGAAGACTCGACGATTTACAACCTTTATGTTTTAGCAGAATCCTGAATCTATCTTATTCTAGGTTAAAATTGCATCGGAAATTCGGGATAGAAAACTGTCTGGAAGTGCTATCAAGGAGGACCATGTGCGCACGACCATGAAACACCTTGTGCGCATGAGACTTCGTGCGTACAACTACATAAGACCTCATGCGTCAGCTGAGGCTGGATTCCTTTTGAGAAATATCTTATGCACACCACTGAAAAGAGCTCGTGCACACAGGACCTCGTGTGCACGCCTGTGTTAGGCCTTATGTGCATGTTGAGAACAGAAGCTCCGTAGCTATTTAGGACTTGGGAATTTACAATTTTACCACTGGGTTATATAAGCCTATAATAGGCCTAATTTCTGACATTTGAAAGAGTTTTTTACATTACGTTATTTTAGAGAGTTTTTACCTCTATGTTATTTCAAAGAGCTTTACATTACATTATTCCATTAGGGTTAGGATTAGGATTAGGGTTTATGATTTCGAGTTTATTGCTTTAAGGGTTTACGTGTAAGTGATTTATTTCTCAATATTCTTAATAATAGGTACTTTGGTTTCAGTTTTATTTCGTAGTACTTCGTTTTTGCTTTTTAGTTTTTCACTTAAACTTCATAGTATTTCTTTTTCACTTTTCTTCTTTCGCTTTTGCTTCATACTTATTTCTTTTACATTAATGGATCATTTGCATATTTATTTTCCCTTTTGAAGTTCAAGTATGTTAGGCTAGGGTTTGTTCTTGGCTTCAAGCCGTTGAAGGTGGTGTGTTAGTCTAGTAAACTCAAACATAAAAGAATATTTTTCAATGAAATATAATTTTTGATTTTTAATTGGAATCTCATATTAAGCTGGGGTTCTTTCGAATTCAACTCACCCGTGTTACAACCATAGCTTGGTTACAAGTTTTCACTTGTGCACACCAAGTGTTTGGTTTAATGTCCCGATGAGTTAGCAATATATTTTCTAAAACCCAAATTAAGTTTTGTTATGAAACCAAGTCACCAGTGTTATAATCACTGCTTGGTTACAAGTGGCCAATCGTATATACTAAGTAGTTAATTCAATGGTCCAGTGATTTAGAACCTATTTTCCTAAAACCACAAATTGAGGTTTTCTTAAGAAATCGATTCACCCGTGTTACAATCGAAGCTTGGTTACGAGTTGACGCTCATGCACACTAGGTGCTCGATTCAATGTCTTGGTGAGTCTGAAACATATTTCAAAAGCCTCCGCTTACTTTGAGCACCATAAAGTAGGTTTTAATGAAATATCTTCCGACCTAGCAATGCATGTGCATCTGCTAGGTTGAGTTATCATTGCGTTTGAGTAAACCACTACTATCCCACTACTGGATTTGGTTCGAAGTCAAGATTGTCTTTGTTATTTTACTTTTTTATTGTTTTTTTTTATCTTAATTTGGAATCAAAATTCCTTCACTCCACCATTCGCAATTCAACCCATTCCTAAACATCCCATAAATCGCAAATTAGTTTAGATTAACTTAGGTTTCACCTACTAACTAAAGAGAACAAGTCTTGAGCTTTTAACGAAGCCTTCGCTGTGGAGATGATCTCAGTTCTCATCGAGTAAGACTACAACCACCTTCTTGCACTTGAGAGGTAGAACCCGAACACATTTTAGGGTCGATCAATAAGTATTAATTTAATAAAAATAAATCAACTAAAGATTTATACCATGGAAGAATGATTGATTTCGGAACGTATATAATATATATAATAACAATGTAAATTTCAAATCAAGACTTGGACTTTGGGTAAGTCTTTTATATATATTTATATACATATAATATATATTAATAATGAAGATTTCAAATCAAGAGTTTCGATAAGTCTTTCATATATACATATATAATATTAATAATGAAGATTTCGAATAAGACTTTTTGCAAGTCTTTCAAGATAACCTATCAGTTGATATACGTTTACATGTATATACATATATACATAATAGTAAAGTTTCACCCCTTACCACATGATTCTGCAGATGCTTCTATGCCATGCCATATCCTTCTTTTCCTCTCTCTCTCTCTTTCTCTTTCTCTCTCTAGGGTTATATTTACATGAACAAATATCACACATATATTTATAGCTACTATTTAAATAACAACATACCCTTAATAAATGACTGACCCTGAAATGTGTTCAGGTTCTACCTCTCAAGTGTAAGAGGGAGGTCGTAGTCTTACTCGGTGAGCATCGAGGTCATCTCCATAGGGCGGGCTTTGTAAAAGCTCTGGACTCGTTCTCTTTAATTAGTAGGCGAACCTAAATTAATCTAAACTAACTTTGGATTTATGGGATGTTTAGGTATGAGTTGAGTTGAGAATAGTGGAGTGAAGGAACTGTGATAAAATAGAAATATGAAAAATAGTGATCTACCTAGCATTTAAAATAGATATATGAAAAATAATGCTCTATCCAGTAGTGAGATAGTAATGGTTTACTTAAACGCAGTGATAACTCAACCTAGCAATTGCATATGCATTGTAAGGCCAACAGTTATTTGTTTAAAATCTAATTTATGGAACTCAAGGAAAGCGGAAGCTTTTGAAATAGGTTTCGAAGTCACCAGCACATTGAATCGAGCATGTAGTGTGCACAAGCATTGACTCGTAACCAGGCTTCGATTGTAATACAGGTGAGGCAATTTCTTAAGAAAACCTCAATTTATGATCTTAGGAAAATAAGTTCTAAATCATCGTGCCATTGAATCAAATACTTGGTATACATGAGTGGCTACTTGTAACCATGCAATGATAATACCACGGGTGATTTGGCCTCGTAAGAAAACCTAATTTGGGTTTTAGAAAATGTATTTCTAACTCACCAAGAAATTGAACCAAACACTTGGTGTGCACAAATGAAAACTTGTATCAAAGTTAGGTTATAACACGGGTGAGTTGAGTTCGAAAGAACCCTAGCTTACTATGAGATTCCAATTAGGAATCAGAAAGATATTTCATTGAAAAATTTCTTTTACATTTGAGTTCATCGAACTATTACACCACCTTCCATTGGTTGAAACCAAGAACAAACCCTAGCCTAACATACTTGAACTTCAAAGAGGAAAATATACTTGCAAATCATCCATTAATGTAAAATGAAAAGCGAAAACAAAAGGAGATATTAAAGACTAAAGAAATGAAAGAAATATGAAATAAATCTAAACTTTTAAAGTTTTGAATTGAAATAATCAAATGCGAAGTAACTTACATGTGTAAACCCTAGGAGAGAGTAAAACGAAATCACCTTATGAAACTTCTAATAACCTACCGCTTAAAACGTATTGCAGCCAATCCAAAGTGACGAACTTGAAATTGTAAACCTTAACTCTAACCCTACCAAAAGAACGTAATCTAAGCTTTCCTGGAATGTCAGAAATTTGGACTATGTATAGGCTTACAACAATTAGGGATAAAAATGGAATTTTACACCTTAAAATAATGTCAAAAATCCACTCGAGAAAGTTCACGGGCACCAAACAACTTATTGATGTGTGCCCAAGGTTACTGCACACCTAAGTATTTCATGAAAGTCCTAAGAGATGACTAGAGAAGGTAGCTCTTAGCGGGCGCCACAAACAAAGACAGTCAGGCACTAAAGATTCTCGAGCACCCTACAGAGAAATTCTCGAGCGCCCAAGATCTCATATGCCCAATAGAAAAAATTCTTGTGTGCCCATGATCTCATGCGCCTAAGACCTTGTGCAGTCGTGCGCCCATTGCAAGCCTTTCACTTCTCCACTGATTTTCTTCTTTAAGCTTCTAAATTGTTTCTGTTTCGGTGTTTTCCTTCCATACCCCTACATAACACACAAAAACAGTATAAATAATCAAAACATGTTTAGAAATGAATTTTACTTGATAAAATATTCATAGGAAGAGTGTGAAATGAAGTTAAAATACACAATGATTGCGAGCAATCACACCCCCCAACCTAGACATTGGTAATCCCTAGGAATGGAAAGAATTATGATCATGGAAAATGAACACATACCACGCAAATTTATATTATTCAACTAAAAAGAAACCATTAATTCTTACTAAAAGGGAGGTTCATTTTCGTAGAAGACACATGACCACACTTAGTACGTAAGACAAACCCTTTAAAACCTTAGGTTTCCCGTAGTGGATGAGTAAGGTCTCATGAGAGTTTGTAGTGATGCTACCCACAAACATCTATGGCATGGCCTCAAGATGTCAAAAAGTAATTAAGATAAAAAATGACTCAAGTTTAGCCCAACAAGTAACAAAACCCAAATATCAGGTGCAATTCCCAAATGCTAAGCACAAATGCATGAGCTATCAAGATAGGAAGAGCATGTGTGCAAAATTGTTTCATTCATTCAACAAGGTTACAAGAGCATAAACGGAGCTATGTTTCAACTTCAAATACTCATAATGTACCACTCATAGAAAGAAATTCACTCATCAATGGTTCACACATACCTATTAGCATATGATGCTAATCTAATTACACATAACCCCACAAATAAGTAAATGAACTGAATTGAAGTTCAAAGTAGACGGCTCATAACAATGTTCCAATGCATGGGTGAAAGATCACACCACACAACCTACACAAGACCACTACAAGTATAATACAAGAGTTGCTTGCTTAGAATCCACTAGGTCTTGATTTCGGCTGTAACTTGGCCATGGGTTATGGCTAACAATGAAGGATATGGAAATCAAAGCATAAGTCTTGGGATAGGAAGGTTTAAGTGCACACAAATCCTTATTTATCCAATTCCTAAGCCCTGACAAGAATCCCAACAAGAAGCTTATTTACAAACTTACAAACCACTCTTCGAACATTTTCAAATATAGCAATATAATGCACAAGTCCCATAATTCCACAAGCAAAACGAAATGAGAAATATTTTTTCTCTTTTTTCTTTTTTTTTTTTTTTATTCTTCCTTTTTTTTTCTTTTTTGTATGTTGAAGTATACATTACCTAAATTCTTCACCTAACATTTCCTCTCAATATGCTCTCAAAAGTTTCCATTCCTAACCCAAGTTCACATCATTGACGTTGAGGCACTCTTACAATCCAAGATATGTGAAGGTAAGGCTTAAAGTGTGTGAATAAGGTTAAGGGATGACATATGAGGTGGAAACCAAGAAAAGAAATATAACACAGTTTATTAAAAGGCTTCAAGTTGGTTCCTTAGATAATTGATAATCAAGAAAGGATAATAAGGCTCAAAATAGCAAAGAGGGCCTAGCATCACATTTTAAGCTTACAACAACTCATATTATGCCACGCAAAACTCATGCAAGTGTATGCAATTAGTGCATTGAAATCCAAAATTAAGAATAAAAGAGCTGTGATTATGTGCAACCCCTCAAGAAAAGAATGATTGGCTTAAAAGCTCACCATTAATGGTATAAGTCTCCACCTAGTCCAAGAATGCTCAATTAGCCAATGTTAAACAAAATCTACTCATAAGCATATAAGCTCTTCTACATGATAGTAAAAAGAAATGCATAAGGTCGTGACACACTCAACTTGAACTAAGTTTCCTATTAAAGCATGAACAAGATTCACTCATCACTTTCTCACTCAATTCCATAGTCAACCAAACCAAAAAGGGCAACAAGCAAGAACAAAAATGCTCACTTATGCATTCTAACTCAAAGATGCTAATGTTTTTTTTTTTAAATTTAACAATTTTTTTTTGACAATTTTAGCACAAATGAGGGTCGTCATGTGAACTTTATCATACGAATGCTACTCCCCAACCTAAACTAAACATTGTCCTTAATGCGAACCATGAAAAATAAGTGGGTCCATAGTGCGCAAAGTGAACATGATGAATGAGCATAAAGATTAATCAATATAAAACATAGAAGTTAAGCATCTACCCATTATTTAAGCCTTTTGAGGCATCACCTGATACACCCCCAAATCTAGAGCCTACAACACTCCTAGCAACAACTTATATATATATATAGGAAATACTAAACATAGAAGTGCAAGACTAAATAAAAAAGAGAAAGGAAGGATATTACCTCAAGAGTTTCCTTATTTGAAGAGAATAAAAGCAACTATAAAAAAGAAATGGTTAGAAAGAGAATAAGAAAGAAATAAAATGAAAATAAGACAAAAGAAAGAGTTTGTACAAAAGAAGAAATAAAAATGAAATAAAAGAAAATAAGAGAAGAAAATCAAACTAAAAAGCAATAAGGAAATAAGGAAAAGAAAAATATAATCTACTATGTAAAAATAAAAGAAAGAAAATGGTTATCCAACACCCTCCACAGCCCATATGGTTTACGAAATAAAATTTTCTCTTTTGGCACACAAAGCATCAAAGGTGGATGCTCTTCAGGTGTAAAACATGCTGAGGGATGAAAGGCTAAGTGAGGTTCTTGAAACCTCAGATGTGGCCATAATGCATGTAAGGATATGGAAATGGTGGCTTCAATCAGTCTCTCAATGCCTAGAAAATCAATGTACTCTCCCCTAATGTCTACTACTTCCCCCCAGTGATGATTGGTCGCATGATCACTGACAATCCCCGGAATGAACTTCTCAGGTAGGGCTGACTCAAGAGGTAAAAGGTGTGCACCACTCTCAACCTCAAGTGTAGAGTGAGGTGAACTAAGGTCAACCAACTCAATGATTTGCTCCTTGGGCCAATTGATATTCAAATGCTCATTTGGAGTCAAAGGACTCTTAATTGGGCTCAGGGTGGTTAGGGTGGGTTAAGCATTAACTTCAGTAGTAGGTAAGGATTGCATGTTGCTCTGACTCTCAGTGGGTGGTAAAGAATTCTCCTGAATAGAAGGGTCCACATGGTAATAAGAAAGACGCTCATCCCAACTATAATCCCTAACGTGATTAAGGAAAATGTCCCACTCAGTGTCGATGGTATCAAACTGTGCATTATTAGGTACATTAGGCCAATAACCACGGGGCTTCTCAGACTGGCCCTCGATGAGTGGAACAAGGTTGAGACATACAAATCCGAATAATTGGGCTCCATGCATACACTACTTATGAAGGATAGATGTTGACCCAAGGTTCATAAATTTAGTTTTATAATTGATTTTGATGATAACAAACATTGAATTAAATTTTCACAATTAATTTTTAAATAGACATTGTATGTAATGTTACAATTCATTTTAATTTGATAAATTCAAGATTAAATGCTTGAAAGATATCATGTATTTGGATGATGAAATAAAGGAATTTCAAAATTTCAAGTAATGGAAATTAAAGAAAGATGAAAACTTGAAGGTTAACTTGGATAAACAGCTAAATCAGACACATATTAGCATATTGATAATATCTGAAGATCTAACGGTTCAAATGGCTAAGAAATTTAAATATAATAAAATATACTTAAATATCTACAACTTTGTTTGGGTAATATTTTCGTGGATCTGAAGGTAAGCGGTCCGAAAATGAGTTGGACTATTTGGCATTACAGAAGAAAATGTAATACTGAATTCTGGAGCTAATGTTAGTTTTTGAGCCATAACTCATCATATAAAAGGTCCAAATTTCTGATTTTTGGTGTGTAGAAATAATACGTATAAATCTACAAATTTTTTAGTTTAAGTAGCTTCTAATTCTAAAAGTATCATGGTAAAATAGAAGCTTAAACGAGAAACACAGATTCTGAGTGTCAGAAAAAGCTATCTGAAACAAGTCTTGGTTTGGAGCCTATATCGAAAGATAAAACCGTTGGATGAAGCTCAAATTTGGCCAAAATATATCTGACTCATATATCTACAAATTCATCACTCTGAGTAAATTTCAGATATGAACGTTAGGAGGGTGAAAAACGGTCACAAAGGTATCTCAAAAAATCTGAATCCGAAAGGTAGCATTGGAAGCAACGAAATTCAATTTCTTTCAAGGGCAAAAGTGTCTTTTTAATTAGTAACGGCCATTTGAAGATTTTTACCTATAAATATAGCCTCAAACTCAGATTCAAGTAGAAGATGAAGTAGAGAAATAAGTTCTTACAAAGAGATACAAGAATGTCTACAACTTTGTAAATATCTTACATTTGTGCTTCATCTTTCATATTCAACTTGTGAGAGTTTGTTTTTATTTAATTGAGTGCTAAAATCATTATTGTTATTTTGAGAGAGACTTGTTGAGTGATTTGGGGATAGAAGTGATTTGGGGATAAAATCACTTGGGAAATGTTTCTAGCACATTGGGAAGCTAGTGTGTAACAAGCTCTTCAAAAAATAGTGGAGAAATCTTAAGGAGGACCTTGAGGGAGTAGACGTAGGCAACATTGAAGCCAAACCACTATAAATCGATTGTGTTGGCTTCTCTTCTCTTCTCTTTATATTTATTGCCAACACTAGCACTCACTCTTCATCCACACATATTGAATATTTTTTTTAAGTGCATTCCATGTTTTTTTTTTTTTTCATCCTTTTCATCTTGACATATTTGCTTTAAGGGTTGAAAGTTTTATTTACAATTTTTTTAAGAAACCCTATTCACCCCCTCTAGTGTTGCTATTTGGGACAACAATAGATCATAAGGATCAAGTAAAGTCGGAGTATACGGAAAAGGCTCAGTTTGGTTTTCAAGTGTATGAGGTTCAAAACTAGGTCTATAAAATACTTCACCCTTCTTTCGATAAAATTTTTTATTTGAAGGCTATGGGGGAAGGTTTGATGAATAGGGAGGAATTTCTTAATAAATGCTTGACAACATTGTTCCCAAGTGGTCCATTTACTAGAAGCATAACACCAATTACTAGCCTCACTTTATAAAGATAAAGGAAAAAAATAAACCTAAGTCTCTTACTCATTCTAACATCATCACATAAGCCACACACTACCTCAAACCTATCAAGGTGAAGACATGAGTCTTCCTCCTCGTGCCCAAAGAATTGCGATAATTGGTGAAAAGTTTCTAATGAAGTCATATCCAAATTGGTCACTTAGAGACTCTATATAGGCTTGGGCATCAAAGGGACTATAAGTGAAGTCACCAAAATTCATATCCATGACAAGAAAGTGAAAATGAAAACAAAAAATAAAAAAAGAAAAACTACAATAAAATGCAGCCTAAATTAACAAACATGCAAGCTAGATTATGTGATATGCAAATGAATATGTCACAACACAAGAGAAAGATAATTACTAATAAAGAGATAAAGAAAAGAAAAAATTCACCCAATTTCTCAAGTGAACTCCTCTTGACTCCCAAGTCTAGCTTTTAGTTGCCCTCCTGGCAACGGCGCCAAAAACTTGACCAACCCTAAAATGTGTTCGGCTTCTACCTCTCAAGTGTAAGAGGGTGGTCATAGTCTTACTCCGTGAGAACTGAGGTCATCTCCATAGGAAGTGGTTTGTTAAAAGCTCTAGAGTTGTTCTCTTTGATTAGTAGGTGAACTTAAGTTAATCTAAACTAACTTTGGATTTATGGAATGCTTAGGTATAGGCTGATTTCAGAATGGTGGAGTGAAGGAATTGTGATATTTATTAAAATAGAAATATTGAAAATAAAATAACTAAGAATATCTTGGCTTCGAACCAAATCTAGTAGTGTTTACACAAACGTTGATAACTCAACCAAGCAATTTCACATGCATTGCTAGGCCGACAGATATTCCTTTAAATCCTAATTTATGAAACTCAAGGAAAGCGGAGGCTTTTGAAATAGGTTTTGGACTCACTAAGACATGGAATCGAGCACCTAGTGTGCACAAGCGTCAACTTGTAACCAAGTTTCGATTGTAACACGGGTGAATCGATTTCTTAATAAAACCTTAATTTATTGTTTCAAAAATATAGGTCCTAAATCACTGGTCCATTGAATCAAATACTCCGCATACACAAGTGGCCACTCGAAGCCAAGCAATGATAATAATATGGGTGATTTGGTTTCGTAAGAAAACCTAATTTGGGTTTTAGAAAATATGTTTCTAACTCACAGGGACATTGAACCAAACACTTGGTGTGCACAAGTAAAAACTTGTAGCCAAGCTATGGTTATAACACGGGTGAGTTAAGTTTGAAAGAACCCTAGCTTACTATGAGATTCCAATTAGAAAGCAGAAAGATATTTCATTGAAAAATATTCTTTTACATTTGAGTTTACCAAACTATTACACCACCTTCAATGGCTTGAACCCAAGAACAAACCCTAGCATGACATACTTGAACTTCGAAAGGGAAAATATACTTGCAGATTATTCATTAATGTAAATGGAAAAGAGAAAACAAAAGGAGATATTAAAGACTAACGAAACAAAAAGAAATATGAAATAAATCTAAACTTTTAAAGTTTTGAATTGAAATAATCAAATGTGAAGTAACTTACATGCGTAAAACCCAGGAGAGAGTAAAACGAAATCACCTTACGAAACTTCTAATAACCTTACGGCCTAAAACATAATGCAGCCAATCCAAAGCAATGAACTTGAAATTGTAAACCCTAGCTCTAACCATACTAAAATAATGTAATGTAAAGCTCTCCTAAAACATCAGAAATTTGGTCTATTTATAGGCTTACAACAATTAGGGGTAAAAAGGTAATTTCAAACTTTAAAATAATGTCAAAAATCCACTTGAGAAAGTCGACGGGCGCCCAATAACTTATTGATGTGTGCCCAAGATAACTGCATGCTCAAGTGTTCGACAAAAGTCTTGAGAGACTAGCAGAGGTTATAGCTCTTGGTGGGCGCCCAAGATTTCATGCAGCAAACAGAAAATTTCTTAGGCGCCCAAGATCTTGTGTGCTCAACCGAAAACATTCTCATGCACCCATTGTAAGCCTTTCACTTCTCCACTAATTTGCTTCTTTAAGCTTCTAAATTGTCTTTCCTTGGGTGTTTTTTTTTTCCATACCCCTACAAAACACAGAAAAACAGTATAAATAATCAAAACATGTTTAGAAATGAATTTTACTTGATAAAATATTCATAAGAAGAGTGTGAAATGAAGTTAAAATCCACAATGATTGAGAGCAATCAATAAATTTAATTATTACAAACCCTCCCCCAAGGTTTAAGAAATATATATATTTCCTAAAATTTTATAATATTTTCCATGTTACCAAAATTTAACCTTTTTTTATTGCAACTCAAAATTAAATAGTAGAAATTTCAAATTATTAAATTTAAATACGAACTAAATTTACTAATATATATATATATATATATTAAATTAAATTAAATCAAATTCGGGTCATTACATCCTACCCTCTTACAAATATTTTGTCCTCAAAATTTATAAAACAATTGCAAGAAAAAAAATCATAAGCAAACTCAGGATTCCTACTACGTATATCTGCCTCTTGCTCCCAGGTCGACTTTTCAACACTATAGTACTTCCACAACACCCTATCCAAGAAAATAGTTTTCCCTTAACACACATGCTCCTGAGAATATAGGATTTCCACTGGTTTCACCTCATAATTAACATCTGAGTCCACCCCAAGCTCAGTCTAATCCAATACTTACAAAGTGTCTGGGTTATACTTCTGGAGCATGGACACATGAAACATCTCATGCACTCTTGAAAGCTGCAGTGGTAAAGCTATATAATAAGCCATCACTCCGACCCTAACCAAAATCTCAGATGGCCCAATAGTCCTTGAGGATAACTTGCCCCTGCGCCAAAACAAAACTATCCCTTCTACGGTAAGACCTTTAAAAACATATAGTCTCCTTTCTCAAACTCCAATGGTCTCCACCTCTTGTCAACATAACTCTTTTGGCAACCCCATGCCATCTCGAGTCTCTATTAAATCACTTTGAACCTCTCAGTAATCTTTTGTAGAAACTCAAGACCAATAATTACATTTTCTCTAACCTTAGCCCAGCAAATAGGAGTTCTACACGGCTTAAATACAAGGCTTTAAAGGAACCATCTCAATACTTGACTAGTAGCTATTATTATTTACAAATTCAACAAGAGGAATGTGGTTCTCCCAACTACCAAGAAACTCAAACACGCACACCTGAGTATATCCTCCAAAGTCTAAATTGTAGGTTCTGACTGTCCATTGGTCTAAGTATGAAGAGTAATACTAAACAACAACTCTATCCCCATGACCACCAAAATCAGAAGCAAACATGGGTCCCTATCTGAGAAAATGGATACAGGAGCTCCATAAAGATTCAGAATTTCCTTAACATACAGTTTAGCCAAGACATCCATATATTCGGTTAACCGAATTGGCAAGAAGTGAGCTAACTTCGTTATCCACTATCACCCAAATAGTATCATAGTCTTTTGGAAATCTCAGTAAGCTAGGAACATATTCCATCGTAAAGTTCTCCCATTTTTGTTAAAACATCGGCAAAGGCTGCAAAAGGCTAGGCGGTCTCTGATACTCGGCCTTAACTTGTTTAAAAGGAAGACACCTACTCATAAACACTACCACATCCTTTTTCATGCTTGTCCAAAAGAATTGGCCGCGTAGGTTTGTTACATCTTCATACCTCAAAGATATACTATAAATTTAAGTGATGGAACTCTTTTAGAACCATATCTCAAATAGAAATGGGCACAGATAGTCTTCTTATATACCATAAACCGTTATCATCACCAATCATCCATCCTGAAATCTCATCGGAACTCAGTAACTTAGTTCAAATGGCCTTAACTTCATCATCAGTCCCTTGAGCTTCAATCACATGACTTAATAGAATTGGCTAAGTAGCTATGGCACATACAACTATATGACCCTTATCATCTTGGAACTCCAAATCAAACTCACCAAGAATCCTCATCATTTCCAACTCTCGCACGACAAGACTCGCTAAAGTACCTCGAGTCCTATTAAATACGTCAACAACCACATTGCCTTACCTGGCTGATACTGGAGCTCACAATTGTAATCCTCCATGTCTCCCATCCATTTTCTCTGCCTCAAATTTAGATATTTTTGAGTGAAGAGATATTTTAAGCTCTTGTGATTCAAAAATACTTTAAATTTCTCAGCATACAAATAGTGTCTCTAGCTTTTTGAGGCATAGATAATTGCTGCCAACTCCAAATCATATACCAGGTAGTTATGTTCATGAGTCTTCAACTATCTAGATCCATAAGCTACCACTCTATCACCCTATATCAGCACATAGCCTAAACCTTCCATGGATGTGTCACAATAAACTTAATAACCCAATCTTCTTTATGGAATCATAAGTACTGGTGCAGAAGTCAATCTCTTCTTCAACTCTTGAAAGGATTACTCACTTTTATCATCCCAAACAAACTTAACCTCTTTCTCAGTCAGCCTAGCCATCACCTAGGCTAACCTTAAGAAGTCACAGACAAATCGTCGGTAATACCCTACCAAACCCGAAAGGTACCAAATCTCAAAACTATCTTTGGTCTCGGCTAATCCATGATTGCCTCAATCTTAATTGGATCGACTGCAACTCTTTTCCTAGATACAAAATGCCTGAGAAATTTCATCTCCTTGAGCCAGAACTCATACTTACTCAATTTAGTATAGAGCTAGTAATCTCTCAAGGTCTAAAGTACAATTCTCTGATGCTGCCCATGTTCCTTCTCTAATCAAGAATAAACCAAAATATTTTTAATAAATACCATGATAAAATTGTCTAAGAATCTACTAAACACCTAGTTCATCAAGTTCATAAAAATTGTAGGAGCATTGGTCAATCCAAACGGCATCAACAAGAACTTGTAGTGGACATACCAAGTCCTAAATGTTGTTTTGGGAATGTCCTCCTACTTCACCCTCAGCAAATAGTAACTGGACCTCAAATCAATCTTTTAGAAAATGACTAAACCCTTTAGTTAATCGAATATATTATCAATTTATGGTAAGGGATATCGATTATTGATCATAACCCAGTTTAGCCTCCAACAAGCTATACACATTCTGAGCATTCCATCATTTTTAGTAGTAAATAGTTTAGGCACACCAGAAGATGAAGTGTTAGGATGGATGAATCCCTTATAACTCAACTCTTCTATCTGGGATTTTAATTCCACTAACTCTATAGGTTTCAATCTGTAGAGAGCTATAGAATTAGGTTCCATGGTAATAACCAGATCAATCCCAAAGTCAATCTCCCGCTTAGGCAGTAATCCAGACGTATCGTCAAAAATACCTCTAAAAATTTACAAACCCGTGTTAACTCAACTCTGTCACTATCCTTATCATCCAAGGTTATATAATAAAATAAGCTGCATAAGTTAACTTGTCATTGCCTACCAATAGTAGGCAAGATTTAAGGACTGCAACGATCACAAGAAAACCGCATCCCATCTCCCTCAAGAGTAAATAAAGTAACTTAACTCTTAGAAAAATCTATCATCGCTTGATAGATTAACAATCAGTTCATATCGAGAATCGCATCAAAGCTTCCCATGTCTAGTACAATCAGATCAAAAACTAATAAGTGCTCATGACCTAAAACCTAATCCCTAAAAGTGATCTCATAACTCTTACAGACTCTGTTCAACACTGAATGAGCTCCTATTGGTGTTTTAACTTGTAATGGTGGAACCAACTCATCCATAGATAAATTCAATACAAACATAATGATGCAGTAATAAATGAGTAAGATGCTCCAATATCTACATGAACTATGGATTTAGTAACATAGATGAGAAATCACTACAGGCTCTGCTCGTCCATCATTCTAAGCCACTGTAAAAAATCATCTCTAAGCTGGCGTTGTTGGCGACTAACCGACTCACAAATGTGCAGTTAAAAACAACCCCCAGGTATAAGGGCATGCGGTGTAGTTTTATCTGGTGAGTCCAGGATCGTATCCACAGGGAACTATGAGAATGAGCACTAGAGTTTCTAAGTTCTTCTAA
>QLOD02000013.1:26020522-26036559 GCA_003260245.2 Sideroxylon spinosum | reverse complement strand
CAGTTAATAGACAGCGAGTATGTGTTAAGTAAAGTTCAATTGATTACAAATAAATACCGACATTTTTGTTGGGCAGCGAGTGATCATATTATTAACATGGGTGATGTTTTAATTCTACAAGATCTTGCAGAAAACATTAAAAATAAATTAAAGTCTGTGCAAACAGAGTTTTTGACTTGCTATTTTAAGCCAAAAAAAAAAAAATGATATTCTGTAAAAACAAAATAAAGGTATTTTTATATGATCTGGGTCAACTCTTTGCCCGTCCCTAGACCGGCCAGGTCGGCTCAAAGGTAGAAGAAATTCAATAAAAAACAACGGAATTAGGCTGGAATAATTCAAAAAGATACGTTTAAACACGTTGTACAGCCAATATTCTCAATTGACCAGTTATCCGAACTAACAAGCTTGTTTTTATGTGAATTAGCTTATCGCTATGTGCAACTGGTCATATAATGGGGCCGCTTGAAATTGTATTAATTTTTACAAACTTTTATAAATCACATTATAAAATTTAATTTTTTTATTCACACCATAGATTATAAGATTATAATTTTTTTTATAGATTTATGCTAATTTATACAACTCCAAACACAACATATAGGTGTAAATAGAGCCTGATGGTTCGAGCACGACACAACTTCCTATAAGCACCCACTATTGATCTCAGCGTACTAAGTCTTGGTTTGGGGATAAAAAAGTTAACTTTTTTTTTGACAAAAAAAAAAAACTTGTTTTTTTGTATTTGGAAAAAGAAAAATGTTAGTTTTTTAGTTTTTTGTTAATTTGACATTTTTGTTCTTTAAAATTTAAAAAAACTTTAAAATGTGAGAGGGTAAATCTAGTTATTTAAAAAAAAAAAAACCAAAAAACTAGTAACTAGTAACTATTTTTTGCCAAACGTGGTTTTCATTACAAGTTATTCACATAATAAACTTGATTGAGTTAGATTTTAATTTTTTGGCACTTAGTTAGCATAATTCAAAAATTTTGACCAAATCTATTCGAACATATTCTCCTCTATTTGTTCATATGGTTCTTATTAGAAAAATTAACAAAAATTAGAAAAAATTAGTAAAAATTGATAAAAATTTGTAAAACTTAAAATAGAATGAACAAAAGTTCATAAAAAAACCAAACAACCCCGTATTACCCAAGCGGCGATACAAATGATTGTGAATATTTTAACGTGGTGGAGAACACATGAAAAGGGTGTTTTCCGTGATGGACTGACTGTGTTATATGTTGCAAGGATTGAAGTGTGGCAAAGAATAGATCAAACTCTTGTAGATGATTATTCAAGATTTATACAAGAATTACCCGAATGAATTAACAATAACTTTTTAAACTTGGGTTGAAATTAATTAATTAATAAGGGTTAAAAAAAAGTCAAAATTGGCATCAATAATTACAATTTACAACTACCAACCAATTAACCTCTTCACCAAGTTACAAGAGAAAGTTGCGAGCCTCAAGTTGTTACTTTCAACAAACTCAAATGTCAAAGACCAAGCATACAATTTTATACCCATTGTAAATACTCGTTCTGTAAAGTTAAATTTATGGTAAATTAAAAAAAATAAAAATAAAAAAATAATTAAATTTACAATTAAGGACAAGATTTCCTAATTAGACATGGGGTGGGATTCAAGTTTCTTAAATGAAACGAAGATGAAGTTTCCTAATCGGATAAAAATTGAGTTTCCGAATCGAACAATGATTGAATTTTCTAATATATTGCTAAAAAATTAAGAAACCTAAACAAAGAAGAAACTGAATGAAAATTGAGTTCTTAGAGATCGTACAATGACAAGAAGACTTTCTTTGCAAGGGGGTCATTAGTACAAAACTAAACATCACCCAAGAAAATAAAGACATGCTGACAATGTAGAGCAGCATACATGGAAAATCAAAGAAAATATCTACAGGAACATTATAAACTGCACAAGTTTTCAAATCCTAAAGAGTTCCAGCAACACTTGGAAAATTTCTTGACGAAGATTTTGAAAGTTATGAAGATTTTGTTTTCATTCTGGGAAATTTGTTTATTTAAGTTCTAGTTGGAATAGAACCTTGTAAGTCTATATATATATACACTCAAACTTAATGTACAAATAACAATTAAAGGGGCGTATTATAGAATATTGTGAGAGAGAGAATTTTACTTTGTGAGCTTATAAGTCTTTCTCTTATTTTTTGTTTTTGTTGAGTCTGTACACTTTCTATGGATTCAGAAAGTTTACACTTGGTATATGTTAATCGCGGATTTAAGCAAGTGCTTGAAAGAAGCCGTGCAGAAGTTGTAGAGATTTCAAGTGGGTATTTGTAACTTGAATTATATAGTGAAAATTATATTAAGGTTTTTCCCTAGAGGGTTTTCCTTATTATTTTTTGATATCTTCGTATTTTATTATTTATTATATGGATTGGGAGTGATTTGCAAATTGCAATTGGTATCAAAGCGGATTACTCTATGTTCTTGAGTGAGATCTTCAATCCTAATTGATGGATCCATCATGTGAAGGACGCTCCAGTTTAAGACCACCATATTCCGACGACGAAGAGTTTAATGATGAGAGGTGGTTTTTCTAGCTAAGAAATTTAGAAAAATACTCAATGAAGCAAGGAAGATCAACAAACCCATAACATTAAACTCAAAGCCACAAAGGAAAGAGAAAAAAATTTAAGAAGAGCGACAAGAAGTCATCAAAGTAATCCCAAGAAATTCAGTGCTTTGAATGCAAGAGTTACGACCACATCACTCAAGAATGTGTCAACAAGAAGAGGAAGCAAGCTAAAGTGATGAACGCCACTCTTAATGATGATTCCAACACCGATGAGTCTTCCACTTCTACTTTTGAAGAAGAAGGTAATTTTATTACTAATCTAGTTGCTTACAATTTTTTTGCAAGGACAAAGCTTAAAACCCTAAGTGACATCGAGTTTGAGAATGAAGAATCTGAAGATGAATTTAAGGTGATGTTGCAAAAGCATACACCCACTTTTGTGAAGAATACTGTGCCATAAAGAAAAGCAATAATACACTTGTTTAACAAGTTGACATGGTGAAGAAAGAGAGAGATACCCAGTAAATTCAAAATGAGGAACTCTCAGGTTTGTTATCTACATTAGAGATTGATAACAATCATAGTGTAAATTTACAGAAAAATACAAAACAAAGTTGGAAGAAAAAGAAAAAGAAGTCTTTTGGAGAAAATCAAGGAACTTGAAGCCCAGGTAAAAACAAATGGAAGCATTCTTGAGAAGATGAATACTAGCTCCAATGCCATAGATGAAAGTTGGAGTAAGCAAAAGCCTTATGGAGAGAAATCTGGATTAAACGACAAAGGTGAAAAGAGCGTACCCACAATACCGCAGGCTCCAAAAGCATAATAAAAAATGTTTTCCTCTTCAAAGGTGAAAGGTACATAATTTTCTAAATCCCAAATCTTTGTACTTACTCGCCATTATTGTGGCATTCAAGGTCACATTCGACCCAATTGTTAAAACCTTTATGGTTTACCTTTAAATTATATTAAAGAGTTTTCAAAAAATCAAGATCATAAAGTCCATATGACAAATAGATTTCAACTTTTCACTAATTTTTTTTAAAGAATCTTTTAGAAAGCCACACTAGTTTTCAAAGCCAAATTATGAAATTTTTTTAAAATAAAAAATTTTAAATTTTTATAAAAGATGTGAGAGAAAAATAAAAATTTTCTTAAGATTATTTTTCCTAAAATTAGGGCTGTTTGGGTTAGAAAGAAAGACTTGAATATTGTACACACTCCAAAGGAGATTGAAGAGGTAAGCCTTGATAAGTAGAGGCAGATTTTTTCATAGACTAGGTTTTGCATAATTATTATTTTTCTTGATCCTAGTTCTATGAGATCATATAAATTAGATTTGATTTATTTTTGCATGATTTGTTTCATTTGTTTTTGACCAAGAAAAAAATTCTTTGGAGTGAGGGAGAGTAAAAATTTCTGCGGCTAGGTTATAATTTTTTTTGTTGGATTGTCATTTTTTATGACTTTTTTGTCTTGAAAAAAAATTCTTGAAATTTTTTTTTATTATTGCCCTCAAGGTAACCACTTGGAGCGTGACCCATCGCACTGGCTAACTTGGTCAGACTTTGCTTTGGCCAACTGCATATTTATATGTGATGGCATTAATCGTTTGTTTTTTGGAGTTCGTAAATAGTGAACGTGTGCTGCCATTGATAGTTTCAAATTTTGATTTCAAGTACATTTTTTTATCTTTTAGTTATAGTACTAAAAGTTTAAGTAAAGGGAGTCATTTTGTTTTTTGTAAAGGAGTAATTTGTTTTTTTTTGAGTCCTTGGGTATTTGTTTTTGCTCATCTTTAATTGGATTTAATAAAAATTAAGAAAGATAAAAGTTCATAATTTGTTAATCAGATATTTTATGAATTTTATATTCTTACCTTTGTGTTAATAATTCAGTCGAATAAATTTGTAATGAATTAAGAATTGTACTTCCAACTAAATTAAAAAAGGGTTTTGATTAACTTTTTTATAATTTTGATGTGGTTCTTTAACCACTTGACTGATTTTACATATATCTCTCTATCCATAGATCTTGAATTACTATTTGATGCGTTTAAAATATGTTGAAGAGCAAATTAAAAAAAAAAAAATCCTAACTTGGAAAGGCTATCGATGGGACCAGTTAGAAACTCCTTAGTAACTTGTTGATTGCTAAGGGAATAACTACCTACCATAAACGTGTAAAAGCCGTTAAGATCTTGAAAGGTATATACATAATAAAAAAAAATGAAAAGAATTGTGGATGGATATAAAAAAAAATGCTTTCAATTCATCTAGTACATCAAATATAATTTCTTGATCTTATAATTTGTTTGAAGGGGAGCATATGTGTTTAAATAGTCATAATCTCACATTTGTACAAACATTTTATTTCAATCTTATGGTTTAATTCATCTCATAACGTAATATTGAAATTTATTTGGAAAGATGAATTCTTATTTATTCAAATTTATATTGATTGAAGGATTGATTTATATATTTGAATATAGAATAATTAAAATCTCTTTGATAGACTTGTTGTGTATTTTCTATCTGACAAAGTATTTGTCATGAATATTTTAAAACACAAAATAGCCCAAGGAGGATTTTTCCAAAGAATCTCATGTGAAGGAGGAGTTGGTGGTAGGTATGGCTATTATTATTGTTTTTGTACCATGATTTTTGAAAATTCACTTAATCTTGTTAATTCCTTAACAGAAAGAGGGAGTAGAATAAGAATATTTTTGTGACTTTTTTTACCTTGGTCTGTAATTTTCTTTTGCTTTGGTATTGTCACACCCTAAATTTCGTGACCCGAGGAGTGAGTGGAAGGTTCACAAACCATCTGTAGTAATTACATAAACCCTAACTCAAGTCATATACATCTACTCAAGAGCGTACGTTCAAGTGAGTAACTGAAATAAGAGTATCTAAGTCTCGGCCCTGCTAAAATTTAAAATAAAATATTGGCCTTATGGTTTTACAACCATGTCAAATAAACAGAATAAGTTTTTCTGTCTCAAATATTTTACAGTAAAGGTTGCTCCAATGCTGTCGTTAAGTTTCCCCAGGCTGTCTATCTAAATTACCAATATTTACACCTACATCACGGTCTATAAGGACGTGAGCACAAATCCACGGGTGCCCACAATGCATAATAAAAACATATACGGTATGCACAAATAATAATAAAAGAATACAATTTGAGATTTTTGTGTATAAAATGCTTACATCACACATTCAAGTTATTAAAGCATAATCGTATATATTATCTTCCATTTATCTTTAATCATCACATTACAATCATAACTGTCATGGGACAGATACTATATAATGTCGTCATTTACGGGCCCAAACCCGATGGCCATGAGTAGCCAGGTAATGATCATCGTTGTAGGCTACTAACCTACTGGCATGAATACCAACCCCTGTGCAGGTTTAAGGTTTTTCGACCTAAGGGTAATCTCTGTACCCTTCCTATTTTCCTAGTATCTGTCAACCCTGCAATTATAATTGCATTTGCATTTCCTTTTTCTTTGTTATTATCTTCTCAACATAGTAACGCATCAATATCACATCATCACTTATATATATATATATTATTTATTTATTTATTTATTTTTTCTTTGTAAAATAATCGTCCAAATATTTAGATTGGACATTCCATGTTACACGCGCACGCGCGAGTATGTACAGGTACACATACAAAATTCTTATTATAAGGTACTATATATATTTTTTTGTGTAAAATTATTAATTTGTTGTTGGGTCCCATAAATTTTAAAGTGACACTCTAAAATAGGTGAAAGCATAAATTGAAGAAAAATATACCACCAATCCGTTTCTAAAATTAAAATAATATTACTATTATTATTATTATTATTATTATTATTAATGTAAAATTTCTCATAACCTTTGGGGCAAATCAATTTTTATTATTGTTATCATTATTATTATTCTATTATTATTTCCAAACCTTTGGTAGCTAAGGTTGAACTTTCAAAGCTAATGGGTCCCACATCCTAACCAAATGGTTGGTATATACATACATGCTTTGTTCTTTCAAATCTTTCCAGTAAGTGTCTCTACGTTTTGGTCGTGACCCATTCAGTCCAAATTCGGACAGAATTCCCACGATGGAGTATAAATTTAATCACTTTTATAGGAAATAAATACACAAAAATTTGTTAGCGTATTTTTACATCCCATACATGTAAATAATATGCAATAAATTCCTACCTCAAATATCCTAAAATAGTAAGTGAATGCCCGTAAATTACCAACGAACTCCAAGTAAACTCGTGATATTGTTCCTATTATCAAAGAAAATTTTTCTAAAATATTTTAATATAATTAAATGACAAAAAACTTTAAATATATTTGGATTTAGTCGGAATTAAATGTACTTACCTAGGCTTGATATGTCTGTTTCTACACGCACGACCTTCTCTTCCCTTTCCCTTTATTATTATTTTTCCTCTCTTTTCTTTCTCCCGCAGCTTCTCTCTCTCCCTTTCTCTCCCGGTTTGGTTTGCCCCACACCTATATATATATATATGTGTGCGTCCAATGCATAAAGACCAACCAAACAATTGTTTGTTGGCAACTTGCTGGCCAAATGTCAAAGGCAGATGGCCAGGTGGCTTCATGCATTAATTAGAGATCTATCTATATATATCTTTTTTTTTTATTTTTTTGTTAAACTTGGGGGCCAAGCTGCACGTGCAGATATATATATATATATATATAATTAGTTTTATTTTATTTTATTATTATTATTATTTTTATATATACAAAATAATATATTTCAAAATTTTAAAAATTTTGGATACTTACAATCTTCCCTCCTTACAAACATTTCGTCCTCGAAATTATAAAACGACTAACAAACACTCCTGATGGTTTTAATATTTTCATTCGTCTCCTGAACTAATTCTAGCCTAGTCATTGCTGTTTCTCTGATTTGCGTCTAGCAGATAGAGGATCTACATGGTCGACCATACAAAGCTTCAAACGGGCCATTTCAATACTAGCTTGATAACTATTATTATACGCAAACTCCACTAATGACAGATGATCTTCCCAGCTTCCCTTGAAATCTAACACACAAGCACGTAACATGTCTTACAAAATTTGGATTGTGCGTTCGGATTGCCCATCTGTCTGCGGATGATAAGTAGTACTGAAACACAATTCCGCCCCCATGGCCAGCTGAAAACTTTGCCAAAATCTGGAGATGAAACGGGAATCCCGATCCGACACAATGGACACTGGAGTCCTATGAAGCCTCACAATCTCTCCGATGTATAATCGGGCCAAAGTATCGATTATATCTGTCCTTCGAATCGGTAAGAAATGAGCCGACTTTGTTAGGCGGTCCATAATCACCCATATTGCTTCGTGACTCCTTTTGGTCTTTGGCAACCCTGCTACAAAATCCATAGCTATATTATCCCATTTCCATTCAGCTATTGGCAATGGCTACAACAATCCCGCTAGTCGTTGGTGTTCGGCTTTAACTTGTTGGCAAGTCAGACATTTGCTGGTGAATTCTACTACATCCTCTTCATTCCAATCCAATAAAATTGATGCCTCAAATCATGATACATCTTTGTGCTTCCTGGGTGTACTGCCAATCGAAACGGTGGAATTCTCTCATGACATCCTCTCGTACTAGCTTTGTACAAAGATTCTATCTTGATGTCTTATCACACCATCATTGCCAATGGTCCATCCAGGCATTTCAACTAATTCTTCTAGTTTCAACCGGACAACTTCTGTTTCTTTGTCCGACCTTTGTGCTTCAATTACTTTACTCATCAGGATTGGCTAGACAACTAAAGTATATAACACCATTTGTTCACCTTCATCCCTATACTCAAGGTTAAACTCTCCTAAATTTTCCATCATATTCCATTCTTTGGCAGTGACACGCGTAAAATTGCAATGAACCTTTCTACTAAGAACATCAGCAGCTACATTTACCTTACCTGGGTGATATTGTAATTCAAAATCATAATCTTCCATATATTCCATCTACTTTCTCTGCCTCAAATTCAAATCTTTTTGTGTAAAGATGTACTTCAAACTTTTATGATCTGAAAATACCTTAAATTTTTCACCGTACAAATAATGCCTCCAAGTCTTTAGCTCAAAGATCACTGCTGCCAGCTCCAAATCATAGACTGGATAATTCTGCTCATGAATCTTCAACTGCGTAGAACTATAAGCTACTACTTTGTCATTTTGCATAAGTACACACCCTAATCCTTCTCGTGAGGCATCACAATACACTGAATAGCCTTCGCCCCTTTATGGAATTACCAAGACTGGTGCAGTAGTCAATCTTCTCTTGAGTTCTTGAAATGATGTCTCACAATCATCGCCCCAATTAAACTTAATTCCTTTCCGAGTCAATCCGGTCAATGGAGCGGCTAACCTAGAAAAATCAAGTCTGAATCTTCGATAGTAACCGGCCAAACCCAGAAAACTACGAATTTCAAATACAGTCTTTGGTCTTGGCCATTCTAAGACTGTCTCGATCTTGGATGGACCTGCTGCTACGCCTTCTTCTGAAATTAAATGTCTAAGAAATTTTACCTCTCTAAGCCAGAATTCACTCTTACTTAATTTGGCATAGAATTGATGATCCTTTAAGGTTTGCAATACCATCCTCAGATGTCTTTCATGTTCGTCCTCTGATTTAGAATATACCAGCACGTCATCGATGAATACTACCACAAATTTGTCCAGATAATCTCTAAACACCCTGTTCATTAAATCCATAAATGCAGCTGGAGTATTAGTCAATCCAAACGGCATTACCAGAAACTCGTAATGGCCATACCGAGTTTTGAATGCCGTCTTAGGAATGTCCTCCTTCTTCACCCTTAGTTGGTGATATCCGGACCTTAAATCAATCTTTGAAAATACGGATGATTCTTTCAACTGGTCAAACAAATCATCAATTCTGGGTAAGGGATACTTATTCTTGATATTCATCCTGTTCAACTTTCGGTAGTCAACGCACATTCTTAACGTTTCATCATTCTTTGTTGCAAATAATGCTGGCGCACCCCAGGTGAGGTACTCGGCCTGATAAATCCCTTAGTTTGTAGTTCTTCCAACTATTTCTTTAGTTCTGCCAATTCCGCTAGTGCCATCCTGTACGGTGGAAGGGATATAGGTTTTGTGCCTGTACTAGATCAATACCAAATTCTACTTCTAGCTTAACTAGTAGGCCAGGAATGTCCTCTGGGAATTCACAGACAACTTTAGGTAGTTCTACCTTATCATTGCTTTCTTCTTCATCCACCGTCATATAAACGAACAGATTGTATATGTCCACTCGCCCATGTCCATCTAAAAACGGCAAGATAAGGGACTCTTGTCGGTCAGCAAGAAAATGAATTCGATCTCCTTCCGGGGTAAGCAAGGTAACCCGTCCCTTAGAGCGATCAGTCATTGCTTGGTATGATACGAGCCAATCCATACTAAGAATAATATCAAAACTCTTCATTTTTAACAAAATCAAGTTAAACACTGAGTGGTACTGTCGACCATCAATGCTGTCCTTAATCACTAGTTCACATTCTTTATACACATTTGTCAGCCAAGAACATCCTGCCATGGGTGTTTCATTCCATAAGGGTGGAGTTAAATCATGCATAATTAATTCCAATGCAGTCACAAATGAAGTAGCAATGAAGAATGTGATATTCCAGTGTCAATAATTACAGTGGCCTTGGAAGAATAAACATGAAAGGTACCTTTGGTCACGATTAGTTCCACTGGTACTTCCTGTGGTGCCAACATAAAGACTCTTTCTTGTGCCAGTGCATTTAGCGGTCTACTACTTCTCTGTCCTTGCTGAGTTGGCCTTCCCTACTGTTGTACTCCACTTTGTATTGTTCGTTGAGGAACAAAGCTTTGTTGCTGTTGCTGAACGGAATGGGATGTCGAAGGACGACTACTCTGAACAGACTGGCCTGTCTGATAAGTTCTTGATTCGGTGCCTCCTTGCCTTTGCGGACAAAACCGCTGAATATGACCTGTCTGACCGCAGCCAGAACAGACTTTACTTTGTGTATTCCCTATCGTACCTGACGATCCAATCCGTCTCTTGGCCCATGGACACTTAGTATCTTTATGACACCATTTTCTGCAATTGAAACAAATTAATTGCCTTTGAAGCACACCATCGGATCTTCTGGATTGAGTAGGTGCAGTACTTTCTTGAAATGAACGTTGAACTTGCGGGGCTGATAAACTATCCCTTTGTCTCTTGTGATTTCCCCATTCTTGTTATGCTCTTGAGTTTCTGCTATTTCGACCTTCTTGAATGCTCCTAGTTTTATTCATATCTCGTTCTACAGTTATGGCTCTATTTATTAGGACCTCGTAATCCTCCAATCCCAACAATACCATTCTGTTCCTTAAAGCTGGCCTCAATCCACACTCAAATCTTCTACACTTTAGGTGTGTGGTGGAAATAAGTTCTGTTGCATATTCGATAAATCTGAAAATTTTCTTTCATACTCCATTACTGACATAGATCCTTGTATCAAATTAGTGAATTCTTCTCTTTTCGCATCACGCAATGATTGTGGAAAGAAATGATCCCTGAATCTCTCTTTGAATTCATCCCAAGTAAGTTCTGCTAAGCCTTTGGAGTCCTTCACACTAGTCCACCACCTAGATGCTCGTCCCACCAATGGGAAAGTTGTTAAGTAATCCGCATCGGGTGATCAGCAACGTCCATGGCTTCTAAAATTTTCTCACATTCATCCAAAAATCGTTCTGCCATGTCTGTGTCCACCTTACCATCATAGGTGGGAGGCTTCATCCTCCGAAACTTCTCTAAATTGTTAGGGCCGGCTTGTAATTGTGGTTGCTGATCCGTTCTAGCACCTCCCGTCAATACTACTACCGTTGCAACTAACTACTGTAGTACCGCTCCCACGTCCACTATGGTAGGCTGCGGAATTTCTGGTTGCAGAATATGTGCTCTCTTTCCCTCTGGAACCTCCTATTGGATCCCAGGATGGGCTTCAGCTACCACACTGTCGTACGACTCATGTTCTGACTGCCCCAGTATACCACCTCTAATTGTAGAGACTCCTCTACCTTTGCCTTGACTTCCACAATGACCTCAGCCTCTACCTCGACTGCGGCCTCGACTACGTGGTGGCATATTCTATTGCACAAAATTATAACTCAATATTATGTCCAAATATCCCATCAATAAATCTAAGGTATCAAAATTTAACAATTTTATTAATGAAATAACAATAATACATCCCAAAACATATTACATTATAAAAATAAGGGACTTATGATTTACATTGCAGTTGAGAAACAATTTCTCAGACATATATACACAGCAAAAATATATATATATATATATCATTTCAAAACAACCACCTATTCTACAAAAGAGGTTAATGGGGAGAGATATATATACAACAAAATTTCTCTTCTCCCATGCTATGGCTATAGGATAACTGTCCGCTATATCATCATCTTAATTATTTTTACAGAATCTGCGTATATTGCCAAGGTAGCCACAAGCGTAACATCTCGGTGGACTGGGAGGGCTTCGTTGCCGAAAATGCCCCAATTGTTGGCAATTAGGGCATCCTCGAGGTCTATTTCTAACCCCATTGCTCGGCACATTATCCCTGGTGCTCCCTTCCTGTTCCCCCACATTAATGTATACTGTTGTGGGTATTGGCTGCAGGATTATTATGGGTTGTAGGACAGCGTGTGGGGGCTGGCTAATTTCAGGGGGGTACACTAGGCCTACATTTGTAGGCAGATTAAACATCGTTTCTGGATTGATATGGATAAGAAGCTCCTGACCCGGCCATATCATCTCTGGGGTTGGGTTCACAAAACCGTGCTGCCCTGGATTATTTGGGTTGGCCATTTCCTAAAATAAAATAAAGAGAATCCAAATCAATCCTATGCTCATATTTTATAAACAAGATTAGTATTAAGTAAATTATTAAACAAAACACAATTTATATAAGATCCCAGATATTCCTAACAATCTTAACATAAGGCATTTACTTCCCATGGTTCCTTAGGTATTCTAAATCTATGCTCTAATACTAACTTGTCACACCCCGAATTTCGTGACCCGAGGAGTGAGTGAAAGAGTCACAAACCATCTATAGTAACTACATAAACCCTAACTCAAGTCATATACATCTACTCAAGAGCATACGTTCAAGTGAGTAACTGAAGTAAGAGTATCTAAGTCTCGGCCTTGCTAAAATTTAAAATAAAATCTTGGCCTTATGGCCGTACAACCATGTCAAATAAACAAAATAAGTGGCTTCATGCATTAATTAGAGATTTATCTATATATATCTTTTTTTTGTTTTTTAGTTTTTTTTGTTTAACTTGGAGGCCAAGCTGCATGTGTAAATATATATATAGTTTTATTTTATTTTATTGTTATTTTTTTTACATATACAAAATAATATATTTCAAAATTTTAAAAATTTTGGGTACTAACCGGTATCACTTGAACTACTAACCTTGTAATTAATGCATATGATTGATGAGTTAGACTAGTTTACTGCCATTTGGTATTTCTAATTATTTATTCAAGTGTGCAGGCTTCAAATTGAAATTTTATTTTGGTTTTGGTATGGAATTGCTAAGATAGCGATTGTAAAGTCAAATTTATGACAATTACAAAAATAAAAATAAAAATAAATAAATTTACAATTAAGGACAAGATTTTCTAATTGGACATGGAATGGTATTCAAGTTTTTCTTAAATCACACAAAAATGGAATTTCCTAAATGGATAAAGATTGAGTTTCCAAATCAAAAAAAGATTGAGTTTCCTAATATATTGTTTATATAATTAGAAATCTAAACAAAGAAAAAAATCGAATGAAGATTGAGTTTTTGTAAATCATGGAAGAATTTTCTGACGAAAATTCTAAATATTATGAAAATTTTATTTTCGTTTTGGGAAATTTGTTTATTTAAGTTCTTGTTGAGATATGATTTTGTAAGTCTATATATATACACTCGAGCTTAATGTACAAATAATAATTGAAGAGGCATATTATAGAGTCTTGTGGGAGAGAGAATTTTTCTTTGTAAACTTCTAAGTCTTTCTATTATTTTTTTTACTTATGTTGAGTCTATGCAGTTTTTGAGAATTCAAAAAATTTCCACTTGGTATAACTTAATCGTGGATTTAAGCAAGTGCTTGAAAGAAGTTGTGTGAGGAGTTGTATAGATTTTGAGTGGGTACTTGTAACCTGAATTATGTAATGAAAATTGTTTTAAGGTATTTCTTCATTATTTTTGATACTTTTGTATTTTATTATTTATTGTACGGATTAGGAGTAATATAGAAATTGTACATCCAAATATGTTTGTATTTATTTACATTATAATTATTCCTTCAGTTGTGTCAGCAACATTAATAACAGACAACACCATGTCATTTAACATTGTATAACTATATTTTCCTGTCTAAATTACTTCATTTGCTTTTTTGTTTATATAAATATAGTTCTCGCAATTTTGATAAGGTTGCTCTACATAAAACTTTAAATCTTTGGGTCTTCATAAATATAAATCATATCAATTAATGAAAATCTTTAAGACAAACAATTGTCAATGGTCCCTCGTAATGAAAATCAATATAGTAAACACTTTGAAAATCTTTGGACACACAAAATTACGATAAAATTTAAGGTAAATTATACATAGACTCCCTTAATATTAGGCTAATTACATTTAGACCCCTTATTCCCGAATATTTGTAACACTTAGGACCCATCCGTTAAATTTCTCCGTTAACTAATCGAATTTTGATGGTAAAATGACGACAATGCCCCTGCCTACATCTATTACTGCCTAGAATGTTTAGGCTTTCATTTTTGGGTTTTTTTTTTTAATACTTAAACTAAAAGTGATACAATAAATATATTTAATACTAAAATATTTAAAAATAAAATTTATCAATATAATTAAAATGATATATTTATAAAAATTTTTAAAATTATCATATAGGATAAATTATATATAGACCCCCTAAACATTTTGGTAATTACACATGTATCCCCACAACATTTAAAAATTAAAGATACCTCCCTTATTTTAAAAAGTTAGTAACACTTTGATCCATTCCGTTAATTTGGCCCTAGCTCTGTTAAATTATGTATTATAAAGATAGTTTTACCCTTAGTAAATTAATTAAATAGAAAACATAATATAAGAATACATATATATATATATATGCGCAAAAGCCTACCTTCGTTTCATCCGATTTGTCTGATCATCACCACCATCGTCCATGGTCCAATCTCTTTCCTTCCTCATCTACTTTGTCCTCTCTTCACCTTTCAGATGCCAATTGCTCTTCCATTCCATCCGGCAGTGGTTTAGGTTTTTATATGAGTTTAGAGTGAGAAAGGAGAAAGAGATGAGGTAGGGTTGTTTTGGAGATCGTTTATGGACTTTGAACCCAATTTCATAGGAGGAAGAGAAAAGTACCTCAGGAAATCAATTTCACTTTTGAGTGCAATTTTCTGAAACCTTCATCAACGATTTGACCATGTTCGAGGCCTTTTAATTATATTGAAAATTTAAAAAAAATATAGCATTTTAATTATATTGATAAATTTTATTTTTAAATGTTTTAGTAGTAAATATACTTGTTATATCACTTTTAGTTTATGTATAAAAAAAAACCCGAAAATGAAAGCCTAGACGTTCTGGGTGTTAATGGAAGTAGGTAGGGGCATTATCGTCATTTTATAATAAAAACGGATGGATCCAAGTGTTACAAACATTTGAGAATAAGGAGTCCAAGTGTAAGGTTGAAAGTTCAGAGGGTCTACGTGTAATTAGCTAATGTTAATGGGGTCTAGATATAATTTATTCTAAAATTTATAGTTTAGTAAAAAAATGTGTGCCCATGCCAGCTTGTCACGTCATGCTTTCACCACATCGTGTTTTGTATACACTATTATCCACGAAATTCATTAGTCATACTTGGCCTGAGTATGGTTCTGAGTGTGGTTTAAAAAGATGTTTGGTTAGTTAAAATTATTAAAAAATTTATTAACTTTTATGAAAATTTTATAATTTTTTTAATTAAATTTCTTCACATATGACTTTTATATCAAATTATTATGTTTTTACTTGTGCTTTTTTGATCATTTTTTTTATTCCAAACACTCTAGATTAGCTCGAATTAGTCGACTGCTAATTTTACTAAGAGGATGTTTGATTGATTAAAAAATACAATAAAAATATAAAAATTTGAAGTCAAAGTGATATGGGTAAATTTTAATTAAAAAAAATATAAAATGTTAGTAAAAATTTATGAATTTTGATTGATTTTGATTAACAAAACAACCTTTTAAGTAATCCTCTCTTGTCATTTTACAAATGAAAAAACACATTCCTAAATGAATTTTGTATCATAATGATGTGGCAACGGTGTTCTGGT
>QLOD02000013.1:25987639-26001946 GCA_003260245.2 Sideroxylon spinosum | reverse complement strand
TAAATATTTAATATTTAGTTTTATTTCTATAAATTTTTATTGTTTTATTGTATGAAATCATATAATATATATAAACTTGTATTTGTTCAGATCCAAAGGCACGCAGAAAAATAAATATGTAAGATTAAAATTAAATAAAAGCTATGTAAGATTAAAATTAAATAAAAGCTATAAAATAATACGTAAAAATAAAAATCACTAATCAAAAATTAATAGTTCGTTTCCTTAAAACAAGTAAAGAGAAATTGACAATATGAACAAAAATTAAAATATACAAGAAAAAATCAAAAGCTTGAACAAATAGATATATTCAAAGGGTATTTGTGTTTTTACTAACTTGAAACCCATTATGCTATCTTTTTTTTCCCCCCATAAAACAATTATGAAAAATTAATGCTAAAAAATTGCATCGGATCTACGATTAATGGCTAAAAAAAAAAAAAGTAAAAAGAGTACTTATAACCTATCTTTTAACCCAAAAAGCTATATTCAAAATAACAAATTTGTGAATAAAACCCATGTAACACACAAAAAGGCAAAGTTTTATATATATATATATATATAAGAGAAGAGTATGAAAAGGAACATGTGTTATTATATAAGTACTTAAAGAATAGGTGAAAAAAAAAGAAATTATACCAAGGCAATGCAAATATATAACGCAGAGAAAAAGCAAATGCCTAAAGTTACACTATCTCTACTAATTTTTATAAAATAACCAAAAAAAAAAGAATCGGCAATTAGTGATTTTACCTGTGCAATATGGAAGGGAATGTTTTGAAAACTAAAAGGTCAAGACTATGGTTGTAAATAAGGGAAATAGACATTGGTTTGTATTGAATAAAGGAAGATAATTTAATTAAAGCCAATTAGTGGAATAGAACAACATACTTGCTCCTAAGTAATTGGATTAGATCTTTCTAGTTGAGTTGAGAAGTTGAGCAATAAACAAAATTGTGATGTATAATTTGGTGCATCTAAATAGTGAAAGAAGTTGTAATGCATTTCTTTGACCAAACATTAGTGTAATTAGATTGTGGAGTGCTATAATATATGTTTAAAATATGATTTAATTGAATTATGTGTCTTAGACAATGTCCAGCCATGGCATGTATGCAATATGCAACATCAGCTTGAGGCCTTGTAATAGAAATGGTAACAAAAATAGCTGTAATGGGGGAAAAAAATCTCCATTGGTGCCCACTTTAGAAGCAAATCAAATTTTGAAAAGCACAAACTATAATGAATATTTTTAATAGAGAGAGATCCTATCAAAATATAAGCCACTTCATCTTTACAGAAGATTTAACTCTTATGTGCCTTTCTTTCATTAGACTCTCAACATGATTTGTGGCCTTAACAATTGTAATATTCAACTCCTACAAATTTCAAAAGCTCATTTTAAAATAAACCATCAATCATTGTAACAACAATAATGATTATCTAAATTTTCACTATATAATTTAGATTATAAGTATCTGTTCAAAAGCTCTACTATTTTTCATATGACTTCTTTTAAGGATTTGCTCGAATCCTTGATTAACCTATACTAAGTGGAAATTTTCTAAATCCTTTGAAAATGCACAAACTCAACAAAGAGTAAAGAACAAGAAAAAGACTTACAAGCTCACAAAAAAAGTTCTCTTTCTCAAAAGACTCTATGAATGCTTATTTCAATTTTCTTTGTATATTAAGCTTGGTGTATATATATGGACTTACAAAATTTAATTCTAACTCTGACTCAAATACATAAATAGATTTCTCGAAACAAAAAGAAAATCTTAATAATTTTCAAAATCTTCGTCAGGAAAATTCTCTAAGTGCTGCTTGGACTCTTTAGGCTTTGGAAATTTGTATAATTCTTCAATATTTAGACTTTTTTGGGTGCACTCTTTTTCATTTTTAAAAATTCTTTTCCTCATCAAGTTAGAAAACCACTTTAATTTCAAATTAATTTACTTTGTTTGGATTTTCCACAAATTAACTTTGTAAGTGTGCTTTCTCTCATTGCTTAAATAGAACATGCAATTAGATAATTAATTTTATCTTGATTTTTTATTTTGTGGATTTTCTTCATTCTTTTCTTTCTTCTTCTCTCATCTATTCTGTCTCAATTTGATTTTCAATTCAAGCATAGATCCAAAACAATGGGCTTAGATGCACACCGAGAACCAAGTGTAGCGCCTGAATTCTAGAATCAGTCTCAAATCTGAATGGCTCATTGCTTGAAGTAAGAAGATGGGCCAAAATCTATCATTTAGGAATATTTCCAAATAAAATTTGAGGCTAGTGAGATAGATTGTATTCGATAGAAAACAATAGACGCCTGTATGGTCGTGATTTTAACTAGAGTTCTTTTCATAATTTATCTTGGACATTTCTCTTGGGTTGCATTTGTATATATGGAATTCTTTAATTTTAAATAGGTGCTAGTTATTTTAGGAGAATTACTCAAACATTAATTTGTTGGTTTAAATATGAATTTTATCAAGAATTCAAGTAGTTTAACATGATTAATTACGATGTTGAAATCATCATGTAAAAGTAGTTATTTGAAATAGGGTAAAGTACACAATTATCCCTACAAATTACCCTTGCTTCGGTTCCACTAGTTTCAATTGTGACGATCAAATCCTTGTACTTTTAGTCAAGTAGCAAAATAGTCTTTCCGTTTGTTACTCATTAATTGCAACCGTTATGGCGAAGGTAAAACCGTCATCTTTCTAAAAACTTTTTCTCTCTAACTTTTTTCACTGTTTTTCATTTTTTTGGTGATTTTTCTGGCTTCGTTCGGCCCTTTTCGGTAACGTCACTGAACCCCATGCTTGCCGACCTCTCACTTAATCCTAAGTGGTTGGGCTTGATTTTTTCGACAACCTAGTAGCCACCATGGCTACTAAAGAACTACCAGATTTGTTGCCCAACATTCTTGATGTGTAGATGCAACTTCCAGCCATGTTTTGGCTGTTTTCAATTATCCTATTATGATTTTGACACTATCCTATATAAATATTGGTTTGGCTTCCTCTCTTTCTCCGATTGTAATTCAAGGGAACCCTAACTCCATGCATGCTACTAGTAAAAGAATGAGGGTTCCTTTTGAATTGGTTCATGCCCATTCGAATCAAGATAAATTTTCTTCTCATTTTGCCGATTTCAATTGAATCTGTTTAATGGTTTATGCTAAGATCGAAGAGATACTCTTTGTTTTTGTTCGATTGGCATTAGGAAATAATCTCAAGCTACTAATGTTATTCGGGTAAATTTCTTAGTAGATTTGGCTGTAAAAACCATCCAATTAGCCACCAAAACTCCAGCCTTACTCCTTCAGTTTTTCAGCGATTTTGGTGACTCCAATGACCCTTACTCAAGTAATCAATCTAGCTTTTGATGCTAGTGCTGGTGTTGCATATCAACCAGTCGACTCAACAGCCAACCATTTTCCCTCAACCCTAATTCTATGATAAAATAATATTTTTACCCTTTCCTTAACAGTTGTAATTAATGGGCAACAGACAAAAGGATTACATTAATATTTGATCGAAAGTGCAAGAATTTGATTGTCACAATTGAAACTAATAGGACCAAAGTAAAACGGATGATAAAGGGTAAATGTGATTTTTGTATTTTATGCTTTAGAATATTTTATATTATTTAGGAAGTAGTAACCTCACTACCTTATAGTCCTAGTTATTAAAATACTTCACATATTCTTATATAAATTAACTCTCTCTCTCTCTCTTTCTCTCCCCCTAATATTTTTTTAAAATGTAAAAAGGAAAACTTATTCACTTTAAAAAAATGTAAAGAAATTGAGTAGTCAGAATCTGAGAAGGTACAAGAGTCCCCTAAGTGACTTAATTTGCTATATCATTTTCATTTCTTAATTCTTTATGTCAATCTTGAATGCTAATTCTTCCACATTTTAATCATAACGTGAACTTAATATTGAAAATGAAAAAGAAAATCGGAAAAAAAAAAAAGCAAAAGAAGAATGATAACGTAATCTAATTTGTTTGATGAAAACGTAATCTATTACATAATTATATAAATATTGCAAGCTCAATTTTTTTTTTTACTTTGATTTCAAGTTAAGAGGGAATAAGAAAAATTGAAATTTTATTCATTATTCTAAATGTATCGTCATTACGTGAATTAATTTTTACACATGATCGAAATTATTGCGAGGTCAAAGAAAATGTTTTTAAGCTCCATTGATTCCTTTATTCACAAACGAGGTCACGTTTGGAAAAAAAGAGAGAATAAATAAGGATCACTTAGTTCAAACTGGGATTTACGGCCTTACTTGCAACATAACCAAATCCAATCCTTGCCTGAAGTCTATTATTAGGCCCATGAGATTGCTGAACCTGACGACGACTAACAAGCCCATAGCCTTACATCACAGTTTAATCACGGAAAAAAAAATCATATAAAACAAAAAATTGACCATAAACTACCAAACTCCAAAAGTCATTGCCTTACCTCAAAAAGGGTACCTCTAAACTTTTATTCTGCAACATATCAACTGCACAAATTTAAATTATTAAAATTTTCAATACAAATAAATAAATCAATATACACGCAAATAAAATATTATGTGCTTTACCTTTTATGAGACATTCCTTCTAGTTGTTCAGTTCTGTCAATTGAAACGAGATTTGAACAAATTATTCTGGTTTCAGTGCTCTGCTAAAAATATTGGATGAAGTTACAAACAAGTGAAAAAACAAATCTATGGGCCTGGTTCTCGGAGTTGAGGCTCATATCTGAACATTATTCCTGACCCAATAAAATCAAACCCCGTTGGTCTGCCCATGCTCAGGCAAAGCCGTACAGAAATTTTATGAATCAATTAGTTTTTTAATTTCTCAAATTTCGGAATGCTTTTTCAAAATTTTTTACCAGTAGCAATTTTAATTATTTTTTCATTTTATTTTCCTCAATAAATCTCGAATTTAAACAATGCGGTAGTTTTTTTTTTTCTTTTTCTTTTTCTTTTTTTTCAATAGATTAGTTGAGGTAAAAATATAAAATGAGGGGTTTCCCTCTTTCCATCTGCTTCCGTCTCCACTTTAATTTTTTTACTTACCCATTTCTATCCATCCAGATAATAACACTTACCTTAGGGAAAAAATAAAACATTTAAGAAATATTTGAATCATTTAAAATTGCAGTGAGACCAATTGGTAATCTCTTATAGATATATATATATATATATATTTATGGAACTATGGATAATATGATGATTACAAAATTTATGGGGTTTTCTTTTATTGGATGTATGTGACACGCAACCCTTTTTTTTTTCCTTGTTAAAATGTACTGCAAGAAATTATATTTCATGAGTAACTACTTAAGAGAAAAAAATATTCGTTTACAAACTGTTGTTTTTATAGAATTTTTGTATCTATTGTTTTTATTAAATAAAATTTTAATTTATTTTTCTCTTTTAAATGAAAAAAACCTCTATTCTAAACTTTCGCTTTTTTTTTTTTTTTTTTCTTTAAAAATTAGTTTGAAATTGACTGGATAAATACTATTTTAAACTAGTTTGAAATTTATAACCATAAAAACATTTTTTTGTGCTTAATGATAAGGAAGAATGTCTTATAATTAATTAAACTATAAGTAAAAGTAAATAGATTCTATCTTGATTAGTTTTTTTCAAAACTCCAACAATTAAAATAGATATCAATTAAAACTAATTTAAATTAGGAGACATTATCATATGATTAAAAATAAAATCAAAATAAATAATATATATATAAATAGGTATTCCTAATTGTTGTATTTTTTTTTTCCCTTTGATAAGAAAGGATATCTTATAACTAGTAAAAGTAAATTAAATAGAGTTTGTTTTGATTATTCCTTTTAAGTCTCCTAAAACTAAGATAAATATTAAAATTCGTTTAGATTACAAGGCCTTTAATCATATGATTAAGTATGAAATCATCATTATTATATAGATATATATAATTAATTGTTAAAAGATTTTGAGACCTTCTGATTTACTTGCCTATTTTCAAGGGAAGTTTGTCTCATTGGGTTTTCAATAATTTATCATAAAATCTTTTTCTTTATTTTCATTATTTCATTCTGGTATTAGATCCTCTCCTCATTTAGTCTCATATCACTCGAACCTCTTCTCACTTGGTATCATTGAGCCTTCTACCACATCACTCCATCATTTTCGTGAAGCGAACTTCTAAATTTCCCATTGCTAAAATCACAGTTTTACTCTTCGTATAAGAAATATCAAAGGGTAAATTACATCTACTTTCTTTTAATATTTAAGTAATTGTACTTAATATTCACAACATTTAAAAGTTATACTAATCTCCTTTATTTTAAAATATTATCAATATTAATCTTTTTCTGATTAAAAAAGTCAGTAAAATGTAACATAAAATATCAAACTAACTAAAATTTTAAATATTGTTTTCATTTATCTCTCCTTCTCTTGCATTTCGTCAGGTTTTTTTTTAGCAAAAATCTCGAAAATTTTATGTTTTTACTTATTTTTGAAAATTTCTATAAAGAAAACTTATAAAAAATGTGACTGATAAAGGGATAATATCGAAAAAATGCTTAAAATTTTAGTTATTTTAATATTTTTTGTTAAATTTAACAGTTGATTTGTCATATAAGGGTCAATGTTAATAATATTTCAAAATAAGAAAAGTAAGTGTAATTTTTAAATATTAAAAGTAAGTGTAATTTTTAAATATTATGTATGTTAAATTAATTACTTAAATATTAAAAGAAAGTAGAGGTAATTCACCCAATATTGAATTACTATGTCTTTTTAATTCAATTTTCAAAAGGAGTTAAGTAAATGAATTCTTCATCAATCTGTTTTCCTAATTCCTTTGATCTTGAGAAAGAAAGCCCTCGGTAGGTTTATTATTTTGTTCTGGTCATTGATTTTGACGTTTAAGTCTTTCATATATTATTAAAATACAAATTTGTTGTTAGGATAATGACCAATCTTTTGCTTTGGTCACAGATTTTGACGTTTAAGTCTTTCATATATTATTAAAATATAAAATTGTTGTTAAAAAATGACCAGCCTTGACAAAGAATACACTCGTAAAGATATGGCGTATTATTTTATTTGATTACTGATTTTGACCTCAAGTCTTTCATAAGTCGTTAGGACAATGACTACACGAGCAGCACTACGCCCACCTCTGCCACGCTCCGCGTGCGGTTGGTTGAGTGACATGGATCCCACCGTCACATGGACAGCGAAAACCGCACATGGGACGTGAAAGCGGTGGGTGTACACTTTGGGTGTATACACCTTGTTGGTTTTTCAAATTTACGAAGTGAAAGGTCCCGGAAGGCCTGATTTAAACTGACTTTTTCAACAAAATGCAAGTTGCTTTTGTCTTTAACTTCTATTTAGGATAGCTAATCATGACATTAAATTATTGATAAAGGTTAGTCGCTCATTAAATTTGAGAAAAAGTAGTGTGAACAAGCGCCAGTCCAGTTTAATAATTTATGAGATTTTGGAGGTCGGTCACTATGTATATACTATTAAGGAATTAAGTTATATCAAAAAAACTTATTTGTGAATAAGTCATACTTGAAGCAAAATGATAAAAAAGGATAAAACCGTTTAATCCGAATAAAACACCCGCGTATCCGAAGAAAGAAACCCTTCGCCTTCTTTTCAAATGCGAAAAAACGTTTCTGGACAACCGCGACTTTCTATCTCCGTCTTCTTTCCGTAAGCGAGAAATCGATTCTACTCCAAAACTTCACCAAAAAATCGCGAATCTCGGATTTCCATCGAAAAAACCACACCTCCGCAATATAACAGGTATTGTGTACCGGTACTGTCTAGGGTTTGCGATACCGTATTTATGTATGTGATACTATCGTCAATAATTAATTCTGTTTACGGTTTACGATTGGCTTTCAATCGCGAGAGTTTGTTATTATGGTTTTGTTTATGGTTTATCAAAGTGATATTGTAAACCATATATATGGCATGTGGAAATGGTATGTGGTACTGTCAAAAATTATATGTGGTATTGTGAAATTATATGTGGTACTGTCAAAAATGGTATGTGGTACTGTCGATATTGCATCTGTACTGTCAAAATTTTATCTGGTACTGTTGAAATTACATCTGGTACTATCGAAATTGTATGTGGTACTGTCTAAAATGATATGTGGTACCGTGAAAATGGTATGTGGTACTGTCAATATTTCTTCTGGTACTATCGAAATTTCTTCTGATACTATCGAAATTTCTTCTGGTACTGTCGAAATTTCTTCTGGTACTGTTGAATTTTCATCTGGTACTGTCGAAATTTCATCTGGTACTGTCGATATTTCTTTTGGTACTGTTGAATTTTCATCTGGTACTATCGAAATTTCTTCTGGTACTGTCGATATTTCATTTGGTATTGTCAAAATTTCTTCTGGTACTGTTGATATTTCATCTGGTATTGTCGAATTTTCATCTGGTACTGTTGAGATTTCATCTGGTACTGTCGAAATTTCATCTGGTACTATCGAAATTTCTTTTGGTACTGTCGACATTTTCATCTGGTACTGTTGTACAAAATGTTAGCATGCATGTAGAACTTTCTCCTTATAACTGGTAATATCTTCCATAAATAATATATATAACTCTAACAAATGATATTAATTTTCAGGTATTGAAGACACACTGCATCAAAGATGGTGAACATTCAGTATCGTTCCAACCTAATATCAGTAATTAATGAAGTTGAAACCAGAAACCTGACAAAAGCTCACCATGTTTTCCCTAAGCAAACTCTATTTTGGAATCTCATCTTCAGCATATTAAGTTGCAAGATGAACAAAGATCATTCGAAGAAAAGCAATGTAGATGTCCAAACAATCATAAAAACATTTGATCTAGATTCCAAATCTTTCACCTTAAGTGCACATCAAATTCGTATCAGAGAAGAAGAGATAGAACAATGTTTGGACTAGAAGATGGTGAACAATTGGTAGATATTGGAAAAAAGGCCATCAAAACAAAAACTGAGTTCGTCTCACGAAGATTCCATGGATTACTAAGACTTAAAAAACAGAATATATCCGATACTCTGCGAGAGACTGCTAAGGAACAAACAAAAATCGGAAGAGAAGATGTCGTACGGCTTCTCACATTGTTTTGTTTGGCAACATTGTTTGTCCCCACCAAGGGACATTCATTATCATGGTCCTATGTCACGCTCGTCGAGGATTTAGATCAGATAAAACAATACAATTGGAGTGGACATATATTGGACTTCTTAAAAAATAGTTTGTGCTTAACTTCCAGAGGCACAGGTGTTGCAGGCCGCATTATGATGTTACTGGTAACCTTTTCATATCAATTTATGTATTTAATTTTGATACTGGCTAATGAAATTCATTCACCTAATGCATCATAACAAATTGCATGTGGTATTGTCCAAAATTGCATGTGGTACTGTCAAAAATTGCATGTGGTACTATCAAAGTTGCATGTGGTACTGTAAAAAATTATATGTGGTGCTATCGAAATTGCATGTGGTACTGTCAATATTGTGTCTGGTACTGTCTTATTAAATTCTGTCAACTAATGAACCATAACAAATTACGCAATACTAGATATGTGAGCACACCACCCTAGTCCAACAAGCACAAAGACTGGGATACCAAGATGCATTATCTGGGATCTAAAGACATTGTCAAATGCATTAAAAAATACAAAGCTCAACAAGTTGAAGTAAGATCAGGTACTATTGCTGATTAAATAAAGCATACAACATTGAATAATATATTCATTCGCATACTAATGAGTTCTGTAATTCATAAACAAAATATCAGGTAATATGTCACGATGAAAAACAACCTGAAACAAAGGAAGAAAGTAAAAAAAAAAATCAGAAGAAAAAGAACCTGAAATGAGTGACGATGATTTGCTCATTTCTGACGTTCTTCAAAAGTTGAAGTCAAACATACCACCTCCTAGACACGATCAATTTGGTACTGTTTCCTCAGCATTTGCAGACGAAACATCATCACAGGATGATCCAACTGCAAAGGCTGAAGAGGATGTTAGAACAACAATACCGATTGAGCAACGAACTGATCCCATGACCTCAGTTTTGACAAGTTTGAACCACGAACACATACAAGAGCTTGGGTAAAACTTAGGGAAAAAGACAATATGATTGCTGCATTGGAACAACAAATCAGGGAAAAGGATGATCATATCACACATCTATTCCTTCAAAATGAAGATCTTAACCTCCAAAATTCAAAACTGAAGTCAGAACTTGACAGTGTCAATGCAACAGTTAAATTACTAAGAGCTGACATTGAAGAAGCTAGCATCCATAAAATAATAGAACAAGCCAAAGGCTCATCAGATACAAAGAAACAAGCGTCAATGTACAAGAGGCTGAAGGGAAAAACACGCCAAAAGAAAAGAGATCCCCAGTTCACATACAGTGGCAAGAAAAAGATTGTAAAAAAACAAAAGACAGCCACTCCAGCAGCTGACACTGAATATCAAGAATCTGACGTCATAGACGTTGATCTTATACAATTGTCAAAAGTTGAATCACGAATGCCCAAAGGACCTTCAACTAAGCATATCATTCAACTTTTGAAGAAAACACACATCTTTCAAAGTTAGAAAAAAATGAATCCGAGAACTCATTGATAATCAAGGCCAAGCGTAAGATTTTAACTCTATTTTTTAATATTACTTGTTTTAATTGTCTATATATGTGGTACTGTCATTGTTATATGTAGTACTGTCAACCATATACCTGGTACTGTCTCTATTAACAGTACTGGTACTGTTAGGAGAGACAGTATCGGTACTGTCGATAGAGACAGTACCGGTACTGTTAACAGTTAGTCAAATCATCTTGATTCTATTTTTTTTCTAATCTTATTTACGTCTCATTGTATACACACAACACACTGCAACTGTTTTTGCGGTACCAAATCAACCGCAATTTATGATTACAATTGAAGATATCTACAGCCTTATTACCAATGACAGTATAGCCAACATGGTACGTATTTATGATTCACTGATGTCTTCTACACTTACTAATAAAATATTTTAACTATTTCTTACCATCAACGAATTAGTAAGTGATTTACTAATAAAACTATTTACCCAGGTTATTGACTGTCATGCGCATTATCTTGAATCAAGTCAACAGGACTCAACTCACAACACTTTCTCCCATAGATGCCTCTACTTTAGCAGCTTATGTTGGGTAAAACATATTAATTCCTTGTTCCCATATTTATTTAACACAACTATAACAAAAAAAATACTGATAATATACAATTTTAATTACTGCAGACATTTGTCGTATTTGAGCAATATCAGGCAGCTCGAATAAGTGAAATCGATCAAAAGTTGTAATTAGCTGATTCATACAAACTGCTTGTATTTCCTTTGAATACAAGTGGAACCACTATCCCTGCTAATCCCAACCGCTGGACTCTACTGGTATTCGATAGAGACACGTGGACATGGACACATTATAACTCCATGAAACCACGAAGAGCAAATGCAAAAGATTTGTATTTTGAGGATGCATATAAAGTGGTAAGATTTGCTGGGTAAATTTTATACATAATTTGATTCGTCCTGTTTTATGCTGTTTAAAACTATATCGGTACTGTTTATTATAACTGGTACTGTTTTCACATTTTGATTGTTAATTGTCACATTATATCAGAAATAGTATGTGGAGTCCAAGCTCAAAGAAAAATATCTAAACGATCCAATAACAAAGAACATCCAACATACCAGCACAGAATTCGAATACACAATGGTTTCAGCATCAAATTGTCCACAACAAGGATCTGAAACGTAAGCACATCCTCTTATCTTCATTCATATTATCAAAACACCTTTAACTAAATTCTTACAACTGACAAAATCTTGAATACAGTGTTGACTACGGCATATTTGTATGCTACATAATGCAATGCTTGTCAACTGATGAGCCCATTGATGCGACGATATCAGCAGAAGCAATCCAAGCTTATCGAGCAAAGATGATATCATAATTTCTTTCCATTAGTGATGTACAAACATAATGATTGTAATGAACAGATTGTTGACGTTGTGTTGATTCTTTGTAAAAACATAATTGTATATTCAATATTTTTTTTATAGTAGTCATGATGGCATTATTACTTAATGGTGCTGTTTTTACAAGAGCGTTCATTTTAATGGTACTGTTAATACAGACATCTACAGACAGTACTGTTAACACAGATAGTACCGGTATTGTTACTGTTAACAATTAGTCTACTCATCTTGTTTCTATTTTTTTTTATTTCTTGCTAATCTTATTTATATCTCATTGTATACACACAATGAAAAAACATAAAATAGCTGAAAAATAACATTCACACGAATTGATTGAAACATACTCATTATTAATTCAAAAATGGTACCCTACCAAAAAAACAAATTTAACACCATTTGTATTGAAAAATTCTGGGTAAAAATAATAAAAAATAAAAATCAACTCAACGGCTCTTTGCAAGTCTTCTTGTTATGAGAGCCAAGGCGACCACAATGACCACAACGAATTCTTCGAACAAGCTCACCCATTGATCTAATCCTACACTTCTTTGGCCTTTCAGCAGGTCTCCTTGTCAATGGAGGTAATATCAAACAACTATCTGATTCTTCATACTCTTGTATTTTAGCTGTCGGTATCGGCACAATCACACCTTCGTATGACAATCTGTACTTATCCACATGAAAGTACTCATCAATAAATTCACTTAAAGGTCTACTAATCCTCCCTATAACAACAAATGCATGAGAGCAAGGAAAACCATAAATTTGCCAATCATAACAAGAATATGTTCTATTCACCAAATCAATAGTTATCGTTGGATTAGAAAATACTTCATAAACAGTATCTGAACACATCTTAACACTCCATATTCTACCAGCATCAACAAGCAAAACAAACTTCTCTTCCATCCTTGGATATAGCACACCATTCCATTTTGCAGCATCGCCCTTTCTGATGGTAAACCATTCCATTAATTAAACCATTATATTGTCCACCATATGTGCCACTAGTAGACTTCTTGCTTCAAGAATCCATGAGTTAAAAGATTCAATGGCATTTGAATACATCTCACTATACTTTCTACCAGATGAATACGCATTAGTCTAATTTTGCACAGGCAATCCAATCAAAAAATTATCAATAATTGCACTCCATTTCGTCTTCAACACATCTAACTTCTCCCTAAAAGCTGCAACTGTGGGAGTATAGGCACACTGATAAAACAAGTTCACAATTTATTCACGAGACACATTAGATGCATTACCACGACTAAATTTATCCCTCAAATTGTTCTTCAAATATTGTAGATAGAAAAATTGATGAGATGTGGGAAACTTGATTGGCAAAGATTCCATCAATCCAGGGTTTCGATCAGAAACAAATGTAAAATCTTCAGAGAGATCCAATATCTAGCACAAATGACCAAGGAACCAAGACCAATTATCAAAATTCTCTGAATCAACAACGGAAAACGCCAATGGAAATAACCCTGCATATGAACATTTAAAAATATGAACAACTAAATATGTTTTTATCAACAACATGTTTTTAAAAACATCTTTTTTGACATATTCACAATACAAGAACAAAATTTAACTCGTTAAAACATCTTTTTTGACATATGGTGACAACATCGTGGTGTGATATTTCTTTTATACATAATACGAACCATACGTCTGGTACTATCACCATATATGTGGTACTGTCATTGCTGTATGTGGTACTGTTAACCATTTCATGTTTTATCGAGAGCATTCGTTTCATTCATAACAGTACCACATACAATTTTAAAGTATCAATCTGGTACTATTAACTAGATATGTGGTACTGTCAATAATCTATGGTACTGTCAACAATATACGTCCTATTGTTTGGAAACATAACAGTACCACATATAACTTTCACATTATCAATCTGGTACTGTAGTATTGACAGGACCATTCATAATTTTAAGAGTACCAGATATATTTCGACAGTACCAAAATATAATTTTGACAATATCATATTGAATTTTGGCAGTACCACGTGCACATTCGATAGTACCCCATATAATTTTGACAGTACCACATACAATTCTAAACAACAAGCTAACTAGCCATACATTAGTACCGTAAATTTGGGAACAATACCATACCATTATTAGTATCTTTCCCAGTAGCTGCCAGCAAAACACCCTTGAAACGTGACTTCAAGAACGTACCATCGATAAAAACGATAGGCC
>QLOD02000013.1:25973122-25987539 GCA_003260245.2 Sideroxylon spinosum | reverse complement strand
AAGCGGTCGGAGATAGTCCATGACCAAGGACTCTCCGATGCTTAAGTTAGCACAGGTCTCATGAATAACACTCGTATGTGGAGAGAGGGTCGGATAAAGAGAGAGGGAGAGAAGAGGAGAAAAATCAAAAGACAAAAAGCCCATACATTAAAAGCCCATAAAGAGAGAGAGAGAAGAAGAAAAGAATCAGAAGACGAAGAGCCCATGCCTTAACTAACTTCTTGCTATTTATTGAGAAAGAGAACCTAATATTCTGTATATTGATATGACTTGACATTGACGGTAGATAATGGCATTAATAATATTCGATAACTTGCATGTAACAAAGTTAGTGAAATAAAGCAATCAGAGATAGTCCACTGCCAAGGAATCTCCGATTCTTAAGTTAGTCACAGGTCTCATGAGTAATACTCGTATGCAAAGAGAGAGTCGGATAGAGAGAGAGAGAGAGAATAGGAAGAGAAGAGGAAGATGAACCTGTACCTTGATAAACTTTTTACTATTTATGGTGAGAAAGAACCTGACGTGTTATATGTTGACTTGACTAGATGGTAGATAGTAGCCTTAATAATGTTCGCAAACATGCGTGCAACTAAAACGATGAAATAAAGCGGTTGGAGATAGTCCATGACCAAGGACTCTCCGATGCTTAAGTTAGTGCAGGTCTCATGAATAACACTCGTATATGGAGAGAAGACCAGATAAAGAGAGAGAGAGAAGAGAAAAAGAATAAAAAGATGAAGAGCCCGTTCCTTAAATAAATTTTTACTATTTATACAGAGAATGAACCTGACTTGCGGCATATTGACATGACTGGATATAGACGGTAGATAGCAACAGTAACAAATTTTGGTTACCTACCTGAAAAAAAATAGTGAGATAAAGCGGTCAGAGTTAGTCTCCAGCCATGGATTCTCCAATGCTTAAGTTATTTGTAGGTCTCATGAATAGTACTCGTATGTAAAGAGAGGGTAGGATAGAGATAGAGAAGTGGAATAGAAGCAGAAGACAAAGAACCTGAACCTTAACCGAATTTTCACTATTTATGTAGAGAAGGAACCTGACATCCTGTATGTTGATATGACTAGATGTAGACAGTAGATAGTAGCAGTAATAATATTTGGTTACCTACATGAGAAAAATAGTGAAATAAAGCGGTCGGAGGTAGTTTCCGACCAAAGACACTCCGATGCTTAAGTTAGTCATAGATCTAATGAATAATACTTGTATGTAAGGAGAGAATTGGATAGAGAGAGAAGAGGAAGAGAAAAAGAAGATGAACCCGTGTCTTAACTAACTTCTTACTATTTATTGAGAAAGAGAACCTGATATGCTGTATGTTGCTATGACTTGACATTGACGGTAGATAGTAGCATTAATAATATTCCATAACCTGCATGCAACAAAATTAGTGAAGTAAAGCGGTCAGAGATAGTCCACAACCAAGTAATCTCTGATGCGTAAGTTAGTCACAGGTCTCATGAATAATACTCGTATGTAAAGAGAGAGTCGAATAAAGAGAGAGAGAGAATAGAAAGAGAAGAGGAAGATGAACCTGTACCTTGGCTAACTTTTTACTATTTATAGTGAGATAGAACTTGACCTGCTATATGTTGACATGACTAGATGGTAGATAGTAGCATTAACAACATCCGCAGACCTGCATGTAACAAAAACAGTGAAATAAAATGGTCGGAGATAGTCCATAACCAAGGACTCTCCGATGCTTAAGTTAGCGCAGGTCTCTTGAATAACACTCGTATATGGAGAGAGGGTCAGATAAAGAGAGGGAGAGAAGAGGAAAAGCATAAGAAGAATAAGAGCCCGTACTTTTAATAACTTTTTACTATTTATACAGATAAAGAACCTGACGTGCGGTATGTTGAAATGACTAGATATAGACGGTAGATAGTAGCGGTAAAAAATTTCGGTTACCTACATGAAAAAAAATAGTGAAATAAAACAGTCAGAGATAGTCTCCGACCAAGGACTCTCCAATGCTTAAGTTATTCGTTGGTCTCATGAGTAGTGCTCATATGTGAAGAGACGGTCGAATAGAGAGAGAGAAGAGGAAAAGAAGCAGAAGACAAAGAACTCGTACCTTGATCGAATTTTCACTATTTATGTAGAGAAAGAACCTGACATGCTGTATGTTGATATGACTGGTATAGACAGCGGATAGTAGCTACGATTGATTCGTCGAAGGTTAAGGCAGTTATGGGTTGGCTAAGACCACCAGATGTGTTTGAAATTCATAGTTTCCTGGGGTTGGTAGGATACTACTAGAGGTTTGTGTTGAACTTTTCACGACTAGCTAGGTCGATGACTAGATTAACTTGGAAGGGGGTTAAGTTTGTGTGGGATGAAACTTGTGAGCGTTCGTTCTAAGAGTTGAAAAAGAGATTGACACCTGCTCTATTGCTTGTAATTCTAGAAATGGGAATGGGTTATATAGTTTATTATGAAAAATTCAAGGAATGATTGGGCTTTGTTTTAATACAAGAAATAAATATAGTAGCTTATGGAGCTAAAGACTTATGAGAGGATCTACCCAGTTCATGATCTTGAGTTGGCAGCAGTTATCTTTGCACCAAAGAATTGGAGACACTACCTTTATGGAGAAAATTTTGAAGTCTTCTATGACTATAAGAGCTTAAAGTACATCTTCACTAAGACTGATCTGAATCTGAGGTAGAAGAGATGAGTCGAGTATATGGAATACTTCAACTTAGAAGTACATTACCATCCGGCAAGGCTAACCTAGTGTAGCAATGTGGGAATGGAGGATGTTGGATAATTTGGGTGTGTTTAGGCTTGACTATCAAGAGGTCGAGGACCAAGCAGTATTGTGTTCTATAGTGGTTTAGCCTACCTTACTAAGTAGAGTTGTGGAGGCCTAGGGTATCGACACTGAGGTAGATGAGTACCGGGTACGAATGAGTAGTGATAAGGGCATAGTTGGTTAGACGATAGGATCAGATGTAGGATTGAGATTCCAAGAAAGGTTGTTTATTCCATTTTTTAGTTTGGATGTAGTCTTGAGGGAGTTTCATCACTCTAAGTTTACATTATATCTCAAACGGACAAAGATGTGCCAAGATCTTTGTCGTCAATTCTTTTAAGTTGAAATGAAAATAGATGTGGCTGAATTTGTGAACAAGTGTCTGACTTGCCCGTAAGTGAAAATAGAGCATCAGAGACTAGCAGGATTACTCCAGCCATTGTTGATTTCAAAATGAAAGTGAGAGAATATTATAATGGAATTTGTTACAAATTTTCTTAAGTCTCCCCAGAAGCATGACACAATTTGGGTGGTGGTGGATAGGTTGACAAAGTTGGCTCACTTCTTACCGATTCGTTTGATTGATTACATGGACAGCTTGGATTGGTTATATATTAGGAAATTGTGAGGTTACATGGAGTTTTGGTTTCAATTGTGTCAACTAGAGATCTTCATTTTGCATCTCATTTCTGGCATAGTCTCCAGCAAGTTTTGGCACAGAGTTCATGTTCAGTACCACCTGTCATCCCCAGCCAGATGGGCAGTTTGAATGTACTATGTAGATTTTGGAGGACATGTTTCGGGCTTGTGTTTTGGACTTTCCGGGTGGCTAGGAGGCGTATCTTCCATTAGTGGAGTTCGCGTATAATAATAGTTACCAGTCTAGTATCAAGATGGTACCTTATGAGGCATTGTATTACAGGCCATGTAGATCCCTTATCTATTGGGTAGAAGTGGGAGAGAAAAGTTTGTTAGGGCCTCAGATGGTCTGGGAGACGATAAAGAAGATCAGAATTATCAGGTAGAGGCTTCAGACAGTGCGTAGTTGTAAAAAGAGCTATACTGACGGAGGCAAAGACCGTTGGAGTTTGATGTGGGTGACCACGTGTTTTTGAAGGTCTTTCCACACAAGGGGTAGTTCAGCTTTGGCCGTATAGGCAAGCTTTCATTGAGATATATTGGGCCATTCGGGTTATTGGCTCAGCTTGGCAAGGTGGCGTATCGTTTACCTTGCCGCCAAAATTTTTAGGGGTGCATGCGATGTTTCATGTTTCCATGCTAAGAAAGTATTATCCTAATCCGTTCCATATTTTGGATTGGGAGGAGCTTGAGGTTGATTCTGATGTCTCCTACGAGGTAAAGCCTGTGAGGATTAAGGATTCCAGTGAATAGGCTCATCGAGGGATGGCGATACCTTTGGTTCAGGTACTACGGAAGCATCATGGGGTGGAGAAGTCAACTTGGGAGTGTGAGCAAAATATGAGGCTTCATTACCCTGCTTGTTCTCTTGATCTTATTGTACTTTTTGTTGTGTTAATTTTTTAGGATGAAAATTTTTATAAGGGTAGAATGAAATAACCCAAAATTTTTGGTTTAATTATTTTGGAATTTAACATAAAAATTATTTTATTTAATTAATTTTTATTTTAAAGTATGAGGTTTTATTTTCAAAAAATTATTATTTTTTAAATTGATTATTCATATATAAATGTACATATATTGTGTAGAGGCTCAGCATGCATGTATGTGGGCCTCATATTTGATGACTTTTATTGATTGAGAGGGAAGCAATTTTCATTGGTGGAAGGGGGATGTGAGGTGTTATTGATGTGGGAAAGACAATAAGAACTAATAGCTGAGTAATTGTGTTTATGTAGGAGTTGGGTGAGAATTAATTGCTAGGTTGGGTGGTGCATGTATCAGATGAGTGAGGGAAGAGTTTTGGGTTATGTATACAAACCCTCCTCATCCTTAACCAAGGGTTATGTATACAAACCCTCCTAATCCTTAACCAAGTGCTTTTATCATCCTTTACTCTATCAGAATATACTGCCTTTTTTTCTCCTATTTAATTTTACTTCCCCGTGAGTTAAAGAGTGAGTGAAGGGTTATGTAAAAGCCATTTGTTTTTTTTTTTTTTGCTTAAAGAAAATATCGGGTGATGAACGCAATCATAGGAGATCTCGATGAAAGGATTACTAAAGATTTTGTTTGTACAAAGAAGGCCAACTTGAGTTGGTAGTTTCTTGGAATTTTATATCCTTTCGATGCATACAATACAAGGTGGGTGGGGTTGTGTTTATAAAATATTATTTTTCCTTTTCATGTCAAATATATATATATATATCTAAAGTTATGCACGTAAAGAAGAGAATTTAATCCATACATTTCATATTTGATGTTATATATATAGTTATATGTTGCTAGGTTGTACATAATATGTGAGTATGTGACAATATATGAACGTTTGAATATATATATATGTGAGTGTGTGCAGTAGGGTCTGGGTGTTGTGTTTAATATATAAAATATTTATATATATCTATATATATGTCGATTGAGTTTGGTCTTACTGCATTTGTTATATCTATTTATGTATGTATGTGATTCATTTATGAGGCATCTATAACTTGTTTTCTTAATTGCTCTATAAGAGTTAGAAATGTGAATATATTATAATATTCTCATTTATTTATGATAATTGTTTTCATATACCTAGTGGAGATTCATTTTGAACATTTATAACTTGTTTCTTAATTGCTCCGTAGGAGGTTAAGAATGTGAATATATTATAATATTCTCATTTGATTATAATAATTGTTCTCATATGCCTGGTGAGTGAAACTGGTCTAAGAGTCATTCAATTTTGAACATAACATCTGTCTCTCATTATTATATAAACTATTATTCATATGGAATATCGATCCAATTGATTAAAGTAGTGAGATTTTAAATATATATCGATTGGTACATATTTATAAGCATGATATTGGTTAAGGAGCTGATTGGTACATATTTACAAGCATGCTACTAGCTTTGTGAGTGTATTTCATGTGAATATTTATTTTTGATAATTAACAGATTTTTAGTAGAATATTCAATACATCTATATATTATTAATGATTAATAAATATTCAATGCATATGAATTATATATACACACACATAGTAAGTTTTAGAAAGAAATTATAACTTTAAAAGTTAATTATTAATTTAAAGAGGTAAGTTTAATTTAATGGTAGGAAATTATTGTCTATTTTGGAAATTTAAATGGACCATATTATATGTCTATTGTCCTAAGTATTTTAGTTTATTTATTTCATGTTATGTTGTTAAATATTAGATAGGCTGAACGTTGTTAATTATTGATATTTATGAAATTGTGTAATGGCTTAGTATATGGAGAATTAATGTTTTCATAGTATAATAAATAAAAATAAAATTTTCTTATGGCCAATTGAATCTGATTAGCAAGAATTTTTTTTGTACCTTATTATATGATATTTTATTGAACTTAATTGTTGTGTAAAACACTTGTATGAAATGGACAACACGAAACTTACGCCTGAGAGAGCTTACTTCATAAGATTTTTAATTTAAAGGATGAACACAAGAATCTAATTAGGGAGAACAGTTGTGTAGGTTGTGCTATTAATTAAAAGAATTAATTGAGATTTGATTTCTGGGCTACTGGGGTCATTAAGAATGTTAGAAAGCTTGAGTTCCAGAGTTAAGAGTCAAAAGTCCCGAAACATAGGATGATTTAGCATTACCAACTGGCTAAAAACCTATAAAATGTCTATACGGCTTGTATTAGCATATATTATTATTAGAACTGTGGGACTGTTTTGCCTCCTAAGACAAGAAGATTACATTTAGGACTGCGGGACCAATTATATCCTATGACTAAAGTTTGGGGATTTGATAAGTATATTTGGGATTGCAGGAATTATCAGAACTGCCGGACTGTTTTGCTCCTAAGGCAAGATGATTATGTTTGGGATTACAAGACCAATTATACCCTACAACTAAAGTTTGGGGATTTAATGAGTATATTTAGGATTGCGGGACTAATTTTACCTCAAGGTTTAGACTTGGGGATTTGATCAGTACATCTAAGACTGCAGGACTAGTTGTACCCCGTGGTTTAAGCCTAGGGATTTATTTTCGATTTAGTTTTGTATCACAGACTAATCTTGCAGAGTATTTGACTCATAGTGTGATATTAATGTGTGGTGACGTGAATGTTATAATATGATTTATTTTAGCATGAGACTACGAGATCATAACTAGGTAATTGTTTAATTAGAACAATATGATTAATTATGGAAATTATGAGATTTTAACTTTATTACTTTTGATTAAGTATTGATTGTTTTGCATGATTAAGAAACATAATTTTATAAACATTTTTTGAGCACATGTGCAATTTAGTGCTCACCCCTACTACAGTTGGATTGTTGTAGCTAGCCATCTTGAATTGTTGTAGCTAGATGATCTGTTTTACTTTGCATTTCAATATTTTTAATTATAATGTGATGGAGCACTGATTTGAGCCTATTTTGTGGCATGGTAATGTAGTTCTTTTTTAGAACATTTTTAAGATGTTTGAATATTTAAGAAATTCAATATTGGTTTATTTTATTCTCTTCCACTCTGATTTGGTATATTTTCCATGATTTGATATTTATTTGTGGGTTTTGTCCCCATATCTCTGCTGTATTTCGGGGCGTAACAAAAGTGTTAACATAATCATGAGTAGATTTAATTTTGCATTAGTCTATTTTGAGAGTGAACCAACATAATCCATTTTTCTTATATATATATATATATAAACTTAGGCTTAATTTGGAAAGAAAAAATAATTAGAGCTTTTATAACTGACTACTATGTAGTTACTAAAATATTAATTTAATCATTTCAAAAAAAAAATCAGAAAAAAAACTAAGTAACCAAAAACTGATAAGCTAACAAACTTCCTGAACACAACCTTATATTCACAAATTATTTAGTTATACCCAAATCAAACTGCTAAAGTTCGATCGATCCCATGTATGTACCATTCTCGGTCTAGGACAAACTCAAATCAAATTGTTCCATGTATGCCCCTAGCTAACTTGGGGGTTCAATTTTTATTACCCTGTGTTGGTTGGGCATTAAATGTTTTTTTACTTCATATGAAATGTCTATGGTCAAGTTTAAGGCTTCAAATTGATTTTATTTTAAATCATAAATGATGCCATTCTTACTTTTATTTTTTATTTTTTGCACCTTCGGACAGTGACACTAACTATATATTAATTTTTATTTAAAAATAACTAGGATTACAATATACAAAATTACACCTGTATAAAGTTAATTTTTTTTTTCTCATTTTAAAAAATTGATCTCACAAAACATTGTTCCAAATCTTTCTATGACTACAAGTTTTATTGTAAAAATTTGGACAGAATTAGACACATTGTTTTATTTTTTTAGCAAAATACATATGTATATTTTTATAATGAAAATTTCGTGGCACCTAATAACTAAAAATGTGAAATATATTCACTTTCTAATGAATTTTAATTTTTTTAATTCAATTCTGGGGACTAATAGCTATTACTTTTTTATTATATATAATAACTATTTAAAAATTAACTTCAAATTGATGGGAGGGGAAATAACTACCATAAAATTAATTTGGGTCTAATAGGTATGTCGAGTAACGTAATACACCTTAGGAAATAGGATCCATCTCAATTAGTAAATTTATTAAAAAAAAAATTACATAGTCTTATAAGTTATTATTTTGTAAACTAAGATAATTATTAAAATTATTTCGTATTAAGATAAATATTAAACTTATTTTATGATATTAGGGAAGATAATCAAATTAAAATCTAATTGTTTTTAAAAAAATTTGAGTCCAACATATTAGATGATCGTATAAATTAAGCATAAACAAAAATCTAAGAATATGGATGATAATAAAATTTTATGGTTAGTAAGAACACTTCACTTGTCCAACGATAGAGTCGAACTCAAGACCTCCCACTTCATTAGTTAAATTGATATAGCCAAACTTTCCAACGAGTATTTTTTAGAGTAGAAAATAAAAATTTGTGACAAGTATACCCTGAGTGAGGATTTTACGAGGAGAAAGGAAAGTGAAATCTAAAAATAATATGAAATATAAAATTTTAAATATTAAACACATGCTTTTATTTGAGTGAATTAAAAAATATAATAAATAAAAAATAATAATTAATATATTGAATTTTTATCTAATTATCATTAAATCCCTTATATGAAATCGATTAATATAAAACACAAGATATGATATTATTTTACATAATTAATAGTTGATAAATTAAAACAAATACTCAACTCTACCGAGTGTACACGAACCAAATGATGGTCAAGTATTAGGTGTTTTTACGCAATCATTGACGCATGTACGCAGTTTTTTTTTTTTTTCATCAATCACCTTCTATTTCTTCCGCCTACTCAAGAGTGTAAATAAGCTGAGTTTTAATTTGTTTGAACTCGGCTCGATCTTTTTAAGCTAAGAACTCGAACTTGATTTGAACTTTTATATAGGCTCGAGTTTGGCTCGACGAAAAAGAATTTATGCTCAAGCTCAACTTGTAACTAACTCGATTAAACTAAAATGACGTCGTTTTAGGTTAAAAAATAATAAATAAAGTACTATAAAAAAATAATAAAAATATTATTAAAAAATAAAAATATTATTTTTCTGGTAGGTGTAAAAATAAAATATAATTAAAAATATTTTTAAAAATATATACATATTTATTTTATTGAACTGAATTTTTCTAGACTTGAATTCGAGCTCGAATCTAAAATAAGCCATAAATAAAACTCGATTTGAGCTCGTTTTAGTTATGGACAAAGTATGAGCCAAGCTCGAATAGCTCACGAATAACTCGATTCGTTTTCACCTCTAACCTACTCTCCCATTTCTTTCTTCTCAAAAAAATTTCTTTCCATTGACTTTTCTCTCTCACTGTCTCTCCCACTCTTGTTTTTCCTTTTTCCTTCACCATCTTTGTGTTCATTCCCTTTGTTGACCCACTTCTTTAACGCATGCTTCATGAAATTACAGTCAACGGCTTAACTGATTTGATTTTAACAATTTTGTAGGCCAGACTTTAGTAAACTCTAAGAATCAGATGTGATTTACAAAAAATGGTTTATATGTCTTTTTTTTTATGTTTCTTAGTCTTTCACCTTTCAAATTTTTTGAATTAGGGTTCTAAATATTTCTAATAAAAATAGAATTTTTCCTAAACAAATATAACTTTCCTAACTAATTATAGTTTAGTGAACTAAAATTCTACTTAATCTAGGAATAAAAGTTAATGAATCGAAAGCCTAATTTGTCAGGGAATAACAAATCTTTCTCAGTTACAATCCGTCTAAAAACATTACTCTTTCAGAATCAATTTGATTAGATTTGATAAACAAAATTGTGTTTCAAACATATTTTAAATTTAAGAATTGAATTGATTTGATTTAAAAGAACTATCAAATTTGACAATTCTAATAGGAAATAGAAAATATGGTAAATACGAGATATAGGAATAAATTTATCTACTTACTTAATGGCTTAAGAAAATAATAAATTCTCATCAAATTCTACTATTTTGGATTGCATTTCAAATAACTTAGAAATCTTAAAATTTAAGTTATGAAATGAGATTAAACTTAACTCATAAAATTTTAATTAAATACCAAACATTAGAATTAATGAGAATTCTCATCAAATAAAATAAAATCATATCAAATCCATGGTTCTAAACGAAGTGTTAAAGAATTTTCATTCTATATAATAAAATACAACACATTTTGAAAATGTCCCTCTCACAAGCTAAACTCTGAAGGTTGAGATTGATGTATTTTTTAACGAATGGCTAAGATTAAGTTTTGTTCTTCAACGAATAGCTGAAACTTTTTACAAACCAAAATTTTCTCTCAAACTCCTGCTTAATGTTTCGATCACTTCACATTCTGAGAGATCATTGAGTTGAACTTAATGATAATATCCTAAAGAGTTGCACTGAGAGAAACAAAAATTTTGTTTCTTAGGAATAATACAATCAAAAGAGAATTTGGATTTTTGAAAAATGAAAATGTGCTAACATATTTCAATTTTAAATGAGTGCATATTTAATTTTAGTTAAGGAGTGTTGTAGGTATAAATTATTCGTTAGTATAAGAATAAAACCTAATAGATTGGGAAATGAATATATAGACTTTAGGAAAAATCTAGGTTTAAACCAAGAAAATTAAAATTTCTAGAGTCACCATTCCAACGATTAATCTCTTCATCCAAATGACTGTGTTACTGAAATTTTAGATTTAGATGGTACAATGTATCATTCAAATAATGGGATTGGTATAGGGATGTTTGGCTTTTTTAGTGTTCGTAAATTTCTTGGTTGAATACAATTGCCATCTGTCAACTAAATAGGAGTTTTGTTTCTTGATCATATAGAATGTCATAGTTATTAACTTAATAAGATTTGAACTGTACTTATTTAGAAATGTTCTATTTTTAGTTAGTAAGAACCTTATTTGTAGTAGGAATTTTAGAGTATTTAGTTAAGAGTTTTTTTTTTTTTTTTGGGTGATTTTAATCAACCGACAAGTTCAAGTAGCACTTATTAAAAGAAGTTGAATCATGCTATAATTTTAAATCAAATTGTTCCATTGAGGCTATGAAGTATGGACAATTAAAGATGTGTGTTATATTTATATTAAATACTTATTAGACATTTTTACTTCTTCAATACTTTAAAACACATAACGAACAAATGATATAGTGTTTCTAGTTACTTTTTTTTTTTCCTTTTCTTAAATATTATTGGCACAAATCTAAATTTGAGTAACATAAACTCTTTAAAATTATAAAACCTTCTAATACTTTGTTATCCCTTTGTATATCAAATTAGATATATGTTAAAGATAGAATGCAACATCTACTATATATTTTTGGCCATTTATGTGTTATTTTGGACTAATAAGATACTTAGACAAAGATAGAGTCTATTTACTTGGGCTTATTTTATTTTCCTAGATCAGATTTGGCCTAAAGTCATATTGGGTGTGACAGCAGCCATTCTTTTCTCTTTTTTTTTTTTTTTCATATTTTCTTCTTATGGCTTCCTGGGAGGAAGACCGACATATCGGGGTAGTGTTCTATGCTGTGAACATCGTGGTAGTGTCCATTTCCATGAGTTTGCTTGAGGTAGGAGAAATCAATGCCGAAAGTTTGGGAGCCAAAACCAATATCTTCTTATTTCTTTTTTTCTCTTTGGATTGAGGTATGTGGGACTAAGATTTGTGTTCTGCTTGTTATTAGGAAGATTTTGACATATTATTTATTATTAATTGTTAAGATGTGGAGATTTGAATATATATGTATGTAAATGTGTATATACATGCATATATATGGTTGATGGTGGCATTTTCTTTGGTTATACTTGAAATAAAATTTATAGAATTTTTTGTGTGATAAATTTCAAACTCGAGTTGGTTGAATTTGGTGGAGGTTGATCGAGGAAGACAATAAATAGTGTTTAGAACTCAAACCAGTTGAAGCCTGAGGGTGCAGACTGCTTGCATATAGCTTGTGAATCCTTATAATGGAATATAAAAATGGGTAGACCAAAGTCACGAGCTCTCATTGAGTAGGATACGAGGTTAGCCCAAAGCCGCAAGCTACCTGTGGATGCGGGTAGGTCATGGCCTCCTCTGGATTTTTTCGTTTAGGCTATTTTTACCTCATTTTCCTGGGTTTATATATATGCATGTGTAGAAAATGTTAGGGTAAAAATTATGTGAATTATGTGAGATTTAATTGAGACTTGAATATAGCATAATGATGAGATATAAATTATGAAATTATATGATATTAAAATTATGCTTGAGTATAGTATGGTATTATTTTATGTTGAGATATTAATGTTGATTATACATGATTGAGCATATCATGTGTATGGGGCTAGGATGGTATCATCTGGATGTATGTTATGATTATTGATTGGCCAAGAGTGCCATATGGATATTATTAATGTGACGAAGCACGGTCATGTATATGGACGAGATCCATGATTTTGAATAAAATGATAAATTGAGATTTTGAAAATACAAGATGATCCTCAATCAATATATATGACAATAGTTTAGTCCTTTAGAGTTGGATGTTAATTATGAGACATGATTATGAGATTTTCTCCAACTGCAGCTGGATCCTACTTAAGATAAACAGATGCCTGACTAGGGGTGTAACATGATTTGCTAGCAGAAAGGTCAGGAGTAAAACACAGTTCTATCTTACATCGGTAGGGGTGTAACACAGTTCTCCATCTGTGATTACATATTTAAGTTATCATTTTCCATAAGTGTTAAACGGTGCGGTTAGTGACCCTATGTGCTTTACTGAGTGTCCCCTGCTTCAGGATAAGGTTAGGGGTAGATGAAGATTAGAGAAAGCATTGGCCACTGCATTTCATTAAACTTGCATTCTTACGTTATATTTTATGAGTTATAGTATATGTTTGATTACTGTTCACTTGCGCACACTTGTAGGTCCTACCTATTGGGCAAGTTTGCTCATGCTATTCATATTTTAGGTAACTCGACGAGGCTAAAAAGTAGCCACCTAAAGCTGAGTTGTGACCAATGAATTTAACTTAGTTCTAGATTTTATCTTATCCTTTAAACTATTGTACTCTTATTAGTGTGACTCGGGTTGTGGGTCCCAGACTTTGTATCAACGGAAGTTTGTATTGTGGTATTAATTGTTCGGTTATGTAAGTTATGAAGTGTGTCACCGAGGTTCGACTCATCCTTTTTTAATTGTGATGCTATTTTATTATTTTATATGGGAATGAAAGACGATTAGTTTCTCTGATTGTTATATTTTATTACTTGACTTGACTTTGTTACAAGTTTTTAATTATCATATTTAATTCCCTACTCCCATGCTATCTATCTTGGATAGTTAAATTAGGGGCGTGAGAGAATAGTATAAAGCTCTAGGTTGTGGTTATTTTGGGTCTTTGGTAATAAGACCTTATCATTTGTGTTGTAAATTATCAACTATTCATATTATTCGGATAATTTTGGAAATTAATGATTATGTTTTTGTTTCTTTATTTTATTATTATTATTTTTTTGGAATGGTATGGAAAAGGTAGAAAACAATGTGGTAATTAGAAAAGAAACCAAGAATATGGTGACGCTATTGGTTGGGGACAATGAGTGTTCTAAGAAGTTTTGTTGGTTGATGGTGCCTTCCCACAGCTGACTTATGAACAAATGATGTTGTTTATGGTGACTTAGTTGGCCCAAATGTAAGGATTGGGTGGATTGGCTGTAACTCTTATGCCAGTCCAGGCAACAACACCTACACGGAAAGACACATCCATTATGAGAATAACTAGTTAGTTTAAGAAATATGATCCCCCTAAGTTCAACAGGAAAAGAAAACCAATGGAGGCTGAAAGGTGGTTAGAAAAATTCCTAAAATGATGGAAAACTTTTGGAGTTGAAGGTGATGAGATCAAATTTAAGGTGAAGCATGCCAATTTCATGGAAGTGCAGTTCATTGGTGGAGATCATACAGA
>QLOD02000013.1:25918418-25937291 GCA_003260245.2 Sideroxylon spinosum | reverse complement strand
ATCGTCAAATCCATATAACCGACCCCACCTAGTGGAAAAAGGCTTAGTTTGGTTTGGTTTATTAAAAATATATGTGGTCACTTAAAAATATATAAGTGATTTTTACTTCTTTAAAAAAAAAAAAACCCTTGTCATGCATAGTTGAGTAAACTTTTTAAAAAATAATATTAATAAACTTTTATTTTTTAGTATTAAGGTACGCATAACTTATTTTATTAAACAATAACATTCATGCATGTTTACTCTAAAGTTTTTATGTATTTATTAAATGAAAAATACAATGCAAATAATATTATCTTTACGCATGAATTATGCATTAATATTAAAACGCAAAATGATTGTTAGGATCATTGTTAAGCACATAAATCACTTTTAAGTAATAACACCCTACCTAGGCTTAGAGATGTCAAACAGATTGGGTCGGTACGGGTACAGCACGAGCATGGCACGTTCGAAGATGGCGTGGTACACCTTTAGCACGGTAAAATCTTGGCAGGCATGACTCGGCAAGATCTAAATGGACACGTTTTCGGCATAAAGGCACGAATTGACCCGACACGACACGGACATGGCACAGGAGTTGTAACATCATAGCACGGGACTACACGGTCTTTAAATGGCACTGGATAACACAGTCTTTAAGCGTATGACACGAAATGAGACGGAGCACGAGATATGATTAAAGCACGGCACGGGCACGGGCACGGGCACATAAGTTTGTCGGGCACAGCACGGAAATAAGATGGGCATGGTAGGGCATAGTACGAGCACGGAAGTTGGGCTAGACACGGGATACATAGTGAATGATTATTTATGGAATATATCCTAGGCAAACCCCTGTTTGGAAACTAATTAACTGATATGTATTCTTCTTATTAGTTTGTAAATTCATTTTGATTTGGTTTCTAGCATATATTTGGCCTTTAAAATATATATACATCTTTTTGTATATGGGTGAAATTAGGGTCAAGAGGAAACACTCATTGTTCATCAACATTATATATTTTTCCTGTTTGGATTACTTACTAGCAAGATTGATAATGACTAAATTAGAGACTTTTTTTATATGTTTTGAGTATATAAATTGAATAGTTACAATGGTTAATGCCAATGGCTTTTTGAGATCCCATTATTGTTCCAATTGGAATTGTGCAGCACTCATCTTATAATTGTATTGTATTCATCTTCAATTAACCTAAACCCATAGTTTGTCTGCATTCTTGGTCACCCAATGATTAACTAATGAATATGTGTGAACATTTGGGCTAAGAAAGAATCAAAATTTTATTTTGAAACAAACAAGCCTAATAAGATCTTATTTAGTCAAGTTAGAGTAATTATCTCTTATTCTATGATTAAAGACATTGAATCTTTTTGATGACACAGGGCATATTTTGCGTTATTTCAGGTGTAGGGCATGATTGTATGACCTTTCGTAAACCTAAAACTGTTATCTATTTTTTGTGATGTTATACTTTTGACTTTGATTGAGTTGCTATTCTTGTAATTATCTTATGTACTCAATGTTTGATTATCAATGGAATACAACATCATTTTCGTTAATTTACTTATTACTTTTATTTCTTTTTTATTTACTAAGTTTTGTTCTTTCTTTTTTTTTTTTTATATTTTCTTTTTCATCACTTACTCTTGTTTCTTATTTTCTTTTTTTCTTTTTTCCTGTTCTTTTTATTTTCAAGTTTTTTTTTTAGGTCTGTACATAACTAATAAGGATACTTCAAGATAATATCCACCCTTTCTTTCTCGTTTCTCTATTCTTCACACTTGGATTTTTCTGCTATTGTTAATGGGAGTGCTGTGGAAGCTAGTTGGAGGGTGTTTGGTTATTATGGGGTGCTGTTTTCAAGGTGCGTGATTGAACTTGGTGTTATTATTTTACTTAGATCATTTATTCATTCTTATCATGCTATCTTTTGCTCATTACGAAAGCACAATATTAAGGACAATATTGAGTTTTGGTTGGAAATAGTCACATGATGAGGTTTGAGGGACTTAACATCAAAAGTGTTATATTTTTTTTCAAAATTTGCTTAATTTTTACACCTGTTCATGTGTTGAATCAATCATAACAATGAGCACGACACAACCCTGCACAAGTTAAATAATTGGACACGACACGACATGGCACAATTTAAAAAAGCACAGCACGACATAAGCTAATTAACTTAATAGGTCGATACAGCACTGTACGAATTAATTAATTAGTACGACACGATACAACACGATTTAAAAAGGCACGGCTCGATACGGCATGATAAAGAAAAATAACCCGAAACAGCACGGTTAAAGCACATTATGGTACGACACACTATGGCACGATAAAATAAATATAATACGGCATAGTATAGTACAAAATACGATTGGCACAGATGTTAAATAATACATCACTGTACAACATGTATATTTGACACCTCTATCTAGACTTGATTTGAAAAGCGACCCCCGGGGCGGGCCAAAAACACAACACCTTAGTCATTTTTTAAAATCTCTGAGCGAAGGAAGGTGAAGTCTTTCATTTGGATAGAATACTGACACATCCTACTCGATAATGCAAAACAACTGGCAGCTCGTAAGTAGTCCGTTGTTGTTTACCAAAATTATGATGTCTTCCATTAGCATAAAGATGCTTATGCTTTTTTTAGCATCAGTTTGGGGTAAAACGTTAAGAAACTCTAAAAATTTTTAAAAATTTTAAAAGTTATTTATTTTTTTTTTATTATACAAATTATAAACTTATAAATTATCTCACTATGAGATTATCTTATTTTTTATCAATTTAAACACACTTTTAAAATACTTATAGAGTTTTAAAAAAAATGTAAAAACAAATACATGGGAAATCTTTATAAATTTTTATAATTATTTATAAATTTCTATAAATCTATATAAATCTTTACCAATTTTATATCTGTAAAAATGATCTTAACAAATTTCCATGTATTCTAGTAAAATTGTTATAATTTTAAAAATTTCTGACAAAAAAAGTAAAAAATATATGAAAAAATCTATTTAAATGGACCAAAATCAGTTTGAACGGACTCAAACAAATTTTTACTATTCATTTCTATTTTTTGTGGTTTATTAATTACGCTCTCAATGTAAAAAAGCAAACCATATTTTATTCCAATTTTTCCTCTTAATCAACATATTATTATTGAAATGCAACAAAATTAAAATAATGACACCATACTCTTACAGTCTAACGGCCTGTACATTGTTAGATACCATATAAATTATATTCAGAGTTAGGTAATATCACAAGACAAATTTAAAATTAGCAGACTCGAGACTTCAACTATATCTTGTAGCTCGTTTGGAGATCCAAATTTTGGCAAATATTTTATCCAAGTGTAATTTTCTAGAGTGTTTTTGGATGTTTGAAGTGTCAAATAATTTTTAGAGTTTTTTAGGTATTGGTGTCTAATGTGACAAAAAAATTATTAAAAGTTACAAAAAAGTAACACATGGTGACATTTTATTGAAGAAAATTGAGAACTTTGGGAACTTTTTACGATTTACCAAAAGGAACTGTCAAAAATTTTGTACATCCATTCAAAACGGTAAGACAAATGATTTATTTGAACGAATTTTAGAATTAAAATTCTTTAGACTTATTTGGTATTCCAAACCGGGTCTTGATCATCATAGCATTTTTCTCCTACTGTCGTAGAGTGATGTATGGGTGAGTTTTTCTATAATTAGGACAATAACACTTGCGTATTTAAAATTAAGGTTTGAGAGGACCCGAGAGTTCAACTATTTTTGAATTACCCCACTATGGCTTTCATACCGTCATAGGTTCATGCATGGCGTGTTTTTATTATGATTAGAGTAATAAGACCAATGCATTTAAAATTAGTATTGAGTGAAATTGAGACTTCAATTAATTTTTAATTAACAGCCTGTCTCTCGTATTATTGTACACTGATCAATAGGTACATTTTTTTATGATTAGAATAATAATACGAACACGTTTAAAAAACTGAGAGGATAAATAGGTAAATATGGGTCTCCTCTCCATATTTAAGTTTATACCCATTAAAATATTTGCTTTTTACTATCCATACTCAAATTCAGTAGCTTAGCGGGTAAATTTACTTTTCGCATAGCGTATAAGAATTGTATGTAATTAAAAGATCCATGTAGTAGTGGGTGTACGTCTACTTCTAGATATTTCATTCTAAATTAAAGAGAAAATAAGGCACGTAAAAATATTGCAAGCGCCCTCTCGGGGCTAGAGCAAGTTCTAGGCCTTTCCGAGAGAAGGAACAGTTTGGCTTGGGTTGAAATTCTGCAATAAGTCTTACCAATTTCTTATGATATATTATATCTTACATTAAATTTTTCTTGACAATCTATTATAACAGGATAAATTACACCTACATTTCTTCATCGTTTGGTTAATTAAATTTACCAATCTCAACATTTAAAAATTATATTTGTCTTTCTTATTTTGAAATGTTATTAATATTAACTCACTTCACATTAACTCAATTCTGATAAAATCAATTGTTAAAACATAACAGAAAATGTCAACGCAATCAAAATTTTAGTTGCTTTTACTATTTTATCATTCTCTCTCACCTTTTCGTTAATTTCTTTGTAAAAATCTCCAAAATAATTTAAAATTAACTCAAAGTAAAAAAATTTTGAGAATTTTTGTAAAGAAAATTGACAGAGATATGAGATATAGAAGGACAAAATAAGAAAAATATTTAAAATTTTTGATTATTTTGACATTTTATAGTAAGTTTTAATTGTTGATTTTCTCATGGGACATAATTTAAAATGATCAAATGATCAGTTGATGAGAAGTCTCTTAAATGAAAATTCACATTTTAACAAATTAAGAGTGTATGGGTTTAATTTATGAGAGATAATTCATCAACAAATTGGACATACTACTATATGAATTTGACATATCTAATGAAATATATGATCCTTAATAGATTTGATTAGTGTTGTCAAATCCATATAGACGACCCCATCCAGTGAAAAAATGCTTGGTTTGATTTGATTTGATGTAGTATAAATTCTGCCGTGTATATAAATGCATATAAATGCAGTTAGTTACTTTGGTATTTGTGGAAAATAAACAGATCTGACACCAATTGTTGAATAAAGTAATTTAGTTAAATACGGATAATTTAAATTAAAATTTCAACTTAAATTTCATTGATTTAAAATGGTTTATCATGATGGATTTAAAATAATTATTTTGTTAATCATTCGAAATAATTTCATATTAAGATATTCCAAATTTTATCTAAAAATTATCCCTAATTTTTTTAAAATTTTTATTTCAAATCAATTTATTTAAAATGAATAACTATCTAGGACTATTGTGAACCATTACGAGACTCCATACAATAATTCATGTTCACGTCAAATAATAGTGTCATCTCGAGTATGCATCCTTATAAGAATCACATTACTATTATTGCTATTTATTTTATTTTATTTTATTTTATTTTATTTTATTTTATTTCTTTTTTACAACTTCAAGGTTGACTAGATATCAATCTAATCAAAACAGACAAAATTATCTTGGAAGGTAATTATTAAATATTCAGGAGTGTTTGGTTCGAAGGAAAAGTTGAATAAAGAAAAATGATGAAATAGAGGGAAAGAATGAGGGTTTGAAGAAAAGTAAAGGGATTAAAAAAAAAAAAAAAAGGAGGTTAAAAAAAACGTCCAAAATTGAGTGGAAAAGAGGAAGAGAATGGGAGAAAATATAAAAGTGAGTTCCACTTATAGTTTTTAAAATAATATTTTAAAAGAAATATAAATTACGATATCTGTACACATATATACGTATGTATTCATAGATTTCTTTTCTGCTACCCAAATAAACGTCAGGGGAATAAAAATTTCGTCCTAAAAGATGGAAGTACAATCTCTCCAATTTTCTTTCCATGTTTCTATAATTCCCACCAATTTTTGATACCCTAAATCATCAACAACCACTCACCATTTAAAAGTAATGTATAAATAGTTTTTTAATTTTTGTAAGTTATTAAGTAATTTTATTTTTTATTTTTTTCCTTAAATACCATTTAATCACTCATAACTTTTATAATATTTTTTATTTCATTTAAATATCCCTTAATTATTTACATCTATTTAAATATTTTTAATTAATAATTATTCATTATTGTTTGAGAGGATTTTTTAATTTAAAAAATAAAATAAAAAATAATTAACGAGTTTGCCCTTTCCTGGTTTCATAGATGAACAAAGATTTCTCTGAAGCATTGGACGATCATTTATTTTTCAGAGGTCTTGTCATGGGGCATTTACTTGGGTTTTTCCAGGTAGTGGATTTTCCGCTGCAGGCTGTTGTGGAGAAATAACGGTGATGGAGTGCCATATTGGAAGATTTCTTTAGACATTTTAATTCTAGAGTGACAGATTAGTAAATACCCGATCATACGTCGATTGGAAATAGTACAACAATCAATACCCAGTGCTTTGCGATAGTCTATAATGGTTTTTGATCTTTCGTTACTTTTAGGTTTTCAAATGGTCAAATTTGTTATTTTAGAAAGTTTTTGATTTTTAATTATGTAGAATAGATGAATCCATTTTAAAGAAAGATACAAAATATGTTAAAAATTTTTAAAGATTTTCAGATATTTTCAGCCAAACAGACTCGTACTATCTTAGAATTTTACGCAAACCCCATCATTCAATCCCCCAAATCAAGCACAATCATAGTAAATATTAATAAGCTCTTTTCAATCAAGAATTAATAAATTTTTTTAACTAAGTGCATTATTATCAAAATAAATGTGTAATGTGCTAAGAATTAAAAAGTTTTCTTTTAATTAATTAAATAATACTGATATGGTAACTAAGAGAACAAGTCAAGCAAGTATTCGAGTTTTATTTTAGTGGTATCCTAGTTTGTATGAGTTGCAATTGAGGATACTCAACACTTCTAATTTTAGTTTTTGTGTATATATAAAATATTTAAAACATTTTTTTAAAAGTAATAATTCATCTAAAATTTTGGTATAAAAATATTTTATATCTAAGATTAGTTAATTTTTTTATTGGTATTTTAGCTTAATCCATTTAATATTTCTGTTGCCCATTTTTTGAGCTTGAATTAATTTTTTATTTTATTTTCTCAATTTTCCCTGTCTAAATTCAGATTTTATTATAAACATCTTAAATTAGAATAATATTTTATCAAAAAAAAGTAACAAATAAAAAATACAATATAAAAAGCTAAAAAACCAATATATAAAATTAGAGAAATTAATCTAGAAAAATTTAGAATGTAGAAGTAAAGATCACTTCTGCTTTCCTAAGAGATGGCCACTATTCTATTGGATATAAGTGATACGAATTTTAATTTATTTTTCTTTTTTAAATGAAAAACACTCTATTCTTAATTTTTTTTAATTTTTCTTAAAAAAATAGTTTGAAACTGATTGGATAAATACTATTTTAAATTAATTTGAAATTTATAAATATAAAAATATTTTTGTTGTACTTAATGACAAGGGAGAATATCTTATAATTGGTGAAAGTAATAACAAAAGTAAATGGAGTCTATCTTGATTGGTTTTTTTACTAAATCAAACCAAATCAAGCCTTTTTCCTACAAGGTGAGATCGTATATATGGATTTGACGATGCCAATCAAGTTTGTTTGAACTATATCATCCGTTAGATCTATATAAGTAATGTCATGTTTAATAGTTTTTTTCTAACTTTTCTTAGGTTTCCTTATCCCTCTCTTATTCCTAACAATCTCTATACTTTCACATCTTTTTACCAGTTCCTCCATTGAATGCCTTCTAATATGATCGAACGATCTTAATCAATTTTCTTTCATTTATCTTCAATTGGTGCTATTCTTACTTTACCCCTGATCTCCTTGTTCATAATCAAATCTCTCATTGGATTCTGCACATCTATCTTAACATTTTCATTTCTACAACTAGCATTTTCTGAATATGATTATACTTTACTGTCCAACACTCTGATCCATATAACAACGTTCGTCTTACCACTACCTTATAATATCTTCCTTTCACTTGAAAGAGGACATTCCGGTCACACAAAACCCTTGAAGCACTCCTCCATTTGGTCCACCCGGTCTGAATCTTATGACTTATATCAGTATCAATCATTTCATCCTGTTGCACTACAGATCCAAAGTACCTAAAGTTTTCTTTCTCTAAATTTTTTTATGTGCCCAAACTTACTTCTATGTTATTGGTTATCCTATTTTGACTAAACTTGCATTCCATATATTCTGTTTCGCACCAACTTGACTTAAAACTATTTTGTCTCTAACGTTTCCCTCCATAATTCTAGTTTAGCATTCACTCCTTCTCATCTTATCTATTAAAACAATGTCATTTACAAATAGTATACACCATAGCACTTCATTTTGAATATGTCTTGTAATCTCATTTATAAATTTGATTAGTTTTTTTAAAACTCCAAAAAACTAAAATAAATGTTAAAACCAATTTAAATTACGAAACAGTAAGTGATTGATCATATAGTTAATAATAAAATCAAAATAAATAAAAAATATATATAAGACTTATTCCTAATTGTTTTTAATTTTTCTGTTTGATAGGAGAGAATATCTCATGGTTAGTAAAAGTAAATTAAATCGTTCATTTTTGTTATTATCTCTCTTAAGTCTCTTAAAATTAAGATAAATATTAAAAGCGTGAGCCTATTTCTACTCTACCAATAGAATCTTGTATTTCATGTTACCTTTTTATTAACTAAAATTACATAATTGTCCATATTTATTTTCACATATGTTTTGCATACTTATTATGTCATAAAAGTCCTCATACAAAAATCAATCTAAGATATAATTATAATATTATAAATAGTTTTATTTTTTACTTAAAATTTATTTTTAAAACTAAATACAAAAGGTAACTTACTAATTTGTTTTGAGATATTTTGATAAATAAATTGACAATTAAAATCTAAAATTTTTTGAAAAAAAAATCACTTATGCAAATGAATTATCTTACTACGATAAAAATTCTAATTTTAGATTTTTTTTTAAATATTTGCTATTATAAAAAGTTTAAATACTTATGATTTGTTTGATAAATTTTTCAAAAGTTTAAAAATAGAATCACTGTTTTGTTTTTTCACCATTCATATATAGAAAAAAATAAAATAAATTCATTTTCATTTATATTTTTAACAATCATATAAATATAAATTTTAATTTTCTTTATAGCTTAACCAAATAAGAAAATAACATATTTCATTTCAATTTATTACACAATTTTATCATTTCCTTTACTATCTTGATATTCATTTATTTTTTTACAAATATTTCATTATTTATTTATTTTAAGATTTTCATTTATTTCCTTGCATTTTATAAAGTGTCAAATTTTTGTCAAATGAATTGTAAGCTAAATCAAGCATCTAATTTTTTGATGGCATATATATGAAAGATAGTCTCTTCATTATTAAGAATGAGTGCTTGTAATACACCTTGTCATATTATTATTTAAAAAATCATATGCAACAATTTTTCTGAAATCTCCTCACACACCTTATTAAATAATGTAAAAAAATTTTTTTTTTATTGTTAAGGTACACGTATTTTTTTTATGAAATAATAAAACTCATGGCTAAGCTGAAATTTAAGTATTTATTGAATGAAAAATACAGGGGAAATAATATTGCGTTTATGAATAATTTATGCGTTAAAATTCAAATGTAAAATGGTTGTTAAGTTAATAGTAACATCCACATCAAAGTCGAATCTATTCGTTAACAAAATATAAAAATCACTACTGGGTAATAACACCCTACTTAATTGATGCGTTAAATGGAGAAAAAAGTCTGAAAAACAATGACGGCAACTCTTTTTAGAGTAAAAATTTCTGCCTCAAATATCTGGAACCAAATTTCTGTTTTATTATAAATATATATTAATTAATAATTTAAATAATTTCAGGGAGAATCTGAACTTCTCCTATCTAGCTGTTGGAGACGAAAATGACTACCCGAACGGAGCTATACAAATGGTGACACAAAGGCTTGGGAGCCCAAGTTTGACATCTGCTGCCCAGTTGAGACTTGTACTTTCATTATCTGCCTACTGATCTACCAGAGAGCCCCGGAGTCATGTATTTATTTGATATTACATGTGGTTGTATTGCCACTAAAGGGTTTTGCATTTTTTATGTATATCTGGATGGTCACTGTGGCAAAATTGATATAAATGTTTATTTCGATTTTGTTATGTTGGCATCGATATATGACTGTTGGGATGGTATCGATTGTGTGAGTGAATAGTTCTCGCTCTTTTATGTTATGGTTTTATTTAAATAATTTTTACCTCGTAAATTGATGTTTAAAATGAGTTAGGCTCATCAGTTATTTTGTAATATACAAATTTTAGAATTCTTTCTTTTATCTTATTTCTTTCATTCTTAACATTGTATCAAAGTCCCCCCTTTCTTTCGGGCATGGTAATTGAACTTGGTCTCACACCACTATGTCATTCACATAAGAGAATTCTGAGCGAATTCTCATGTCTAACACAGCTTATATCTTCTTCTTCTTTTTTCTAAACCGAAGAAATATGCTGAAGGATAATTTATCTAGTTACAAAACTCTCCCTATACTATGAACTAGTTCACGGGAGAGATTTATTAAAGAAGTGTTTGGAATGACAAAAAAGAGATAAAATAAAATAACTTGATAAAAGTTATGAATTTGTAATTTGTATAGTAACATAAAAAATAAATAATTTTTAAAAATTTACAATACATCCAACGCGTCAAATGCATCCTAAGTGTCTAACAGGAAAAGGGATTTACTCCGTTGGCTTGTCTGCTGTATCCAGAGAAAGATATTGCCGGGGAAAAGAAGGAAATTATCTTTGGTATTTGAGGATAAGAAGGAAATTATTTTTAATATCCCACATGACCTATATCATAATCTTACTCTTCACATAAAAAAAACCTATGATAGTTTTTATCTTACCTCATAATGTTATTATTATTTTTTTTTCAAAGTGAATTACGCCTATTAGTTCTCCAAAAGAATCAACAGCTTTGGGTCAAAACTCTCACGAGGATATTGCATGGAGTGATAAGAAAATTGTAGTTTGGAGAGATAAGGGCAATTATCCCCCACAAGCCAATCCTTGGTGATAAGATAATTAACAATATTCTCAATCGAAATGGCTGACTCCTTAAGAAGTATGGATACTACAATTTAACGAAAATGAGAATATAAGTACAACAGAGATATGATCAAAAAAATATAGATTTTATATATTTTCATTAGTTATTTTTATGAATATAATATTCATAATAAAATTAATTTAATATATAATTCAATATACAAAATATGACACAAGTCATAATATTTTATAATGTTAGGAATTTCAACTACTCAAATCTAAATTTGTATTAATCATACATTTAAAGAAAAATGATAAAATAATAGAATATCTTGAAATATTAAAAGAGTATGCGTATCTAATACGTATAGGATACAAACACGATATCCATTTTGGTGTATTCGTGCTACCTCTATTTAATCATTAAATATTTTTAAAATAATATTAGTAAATATAATACATAACATAATAAATTAATAAGTAAATATAAATATATACATATATATATATATTTTTTTTTTTAATAACAAGAAACATCATTAATAAACCTCTGTGTGTTGTTAAGAAATTTCAGATAAACCAAGAACCCATGAAATATATATTTATGTTCATGAAAGATATCATTGTTTCTCCCTCACTCTTAATTCTAACTCAACTTGCCATCCTTTGGTAGGAAGAGAGAGGCTCTCAGTTAGAATCAAGAAAGTAAGCTACTCCATTGGTTCGCCTCTTAATTCTACCTCAACTTGCCATCCTTTGGTAAGAAGAGAGGGGCTCTCAGTTAGAATCAAGAAAGTAAGCTATTCCATTGGTTTGCCTTCTGCACCAGAAAAAACAGCATTGTTGAGAAAACTTTCACGCTTGAACCTCATCAAGGATAAACAAGATCTCTCTCAAAATATTTCCGATAGTCATATAAAAAATCTTTGACAAGTTGCTGGTCAAATTATAAATTAGTTTTTCAAAGTGAATTAGGTTTATTAGTCCTTCAATAACTCTTTATATGGACTATTTTTTGTTTTGAAGAAAAAAAATAATTTATATATTTTTTTTATTTTGTCTTAACCTCATTTTCCATATTATGTTTTTGAAAATAAAAAAACAGATCAAAATATATTTGATTACTTGTATTTTCAAAATTTATTTTAGAAAACAAAAAAATTGATTTACATATAAAATGAAAAATGGTTAAAAATCGTTTTGAGCGTTTTTAACGTAAAATAAAGAAAATTTAAAAATAAAAAATAAAATATTTTTTATTTGTTTATTTTGAGATTTTTAAAGTATAAAACATATAAAAAAAAAATCAAACGACACCCAAATCTTTCTCTACCTTATTTCTTTATTCTTAACAGCCAATGATACAGATATATTATTGTATTATTTTGTTTGATCACCATAACTCCTTCATAATTTATTAAAATTCAAATTTGTTGTTAGGATGAGACAATGGCTACACCGCGATGAGACAATGGCTACACCGCGACCATTTTCCAACACCGAATAGTAAAATGAAATTTTTTAATAACGACAATGACTTTTAGCTACTCAATATATTATTCAAATATAAAATAATTTTTGTCATGAAGCACAGCCCGTGGACGGATCCGCCTAAGAGCGAGTAAGACTCTTTCTATTTCGAGAGTGAAATTATTAAAATATTTTTAATAATAAAGACTTATTAAATTTTCTAAACAAAAAATGAGCTTATAAAAATTAAAAGTAAGCATTTTTTCGGGAATAAAATACATTTCTCCTTTAAATTATTAAATAATTTTGTCAATAATATTAGTAAATATACACATAACATAATAAATTTAATAAATAAATAAATATAAGAATAATTATATTTTTTTAATGACAAGAAACATCATTAGTAAATCTTCGTGTGTTGTTAAGAACCTCCATTTGAACCAATAATCTATAAGGAATATATTAACCAATTTAATATTTAATTCAATTAATAATAATTATTTTTTTGTAAAAAATGTTATTGTTTTTTCACCACCCTTAATTCTAATTTGACTTATGACTAGGGAAAGTAACAGGTCAAATCAGAATCAGGTATTAGCTCTATCGTCACCGAATTCGTCAAATAAAAAATTTACCTAGATAAGACAGAGCTATCCAATGAGTATTTTTAACCAGCTATCTTGCCCTAATTTATCAGGTCATTGGATACCCATCAAATAATCAGGTACATGCAGCCTTTAAATATGAGGTGGTTATGTCAAGAATAGGAATTAAAAAAAAAATTGAATACAATAGCTTCATAACTAATTTTACATCTTAAAAGAATATAAAAAAAAGTTATCTTTAAATAAGAGTTTTTATATATCTTGTACTTAATAAAATTTATTATATTACTTTTACCAAAAAAAAAAAAAAAGTTAAAAAAGAATCCTCATATTTGATCTTGTCTTAAACCTCTATTATATAATTAAAAAAAATGCGTATCCATGTACTTCATTTATATCAATAACCAAATCTTAAACCTAAAAGAAATTATTTGATACCAAAATCTTGAATTATTTGGTATTAATCAAATAATTTCTATTCTTTGAATTTAATACATATAATTTGGAATTGATGATACTATTTGTATAAAACTGGACGTCTGATAATTTATACTGGTAATTTAAATGGATAATTGGATAATATCCGCTTGGTATCTTATATTCAGAATAATCGAACAAGTTTGGATAATATATATTGGGTACACTACAAATATCATCTCTAAACCTGAATCTAATAAATATTTTATTTTTATATTATACACTAATCCATCCCATCACTCAAAGTTTAATAAATTTATTAATATTTTATTTTTATATTATACACTAATCCATCCCATCACTCATAAAATTTAATAAACTCATTCTGATCGAGTTGAAATTGTCATTCCTGTTTGTCACCCTCTTGCTAGATGTTTTGTCCCTTTCTTTAACAAAAATCCACTCACGGCCACTTCTCTCGCTGGTTGTCTTACAACCCTTTAATATATAGACTTTTACTCAAAATTATGAGGGAAAGTGGACCTGCCTGTCGTTACAATAATGACAATTACTAAATCAATCCCTTATTAATACAAAATAATTAAAAGTAAATGGCACCTTACACATTCTTCAACGCTAAGATATTAAGTATAATGTAACGTCTTTCATCAACGAACAATTATTCAAATACAACATAAAATAATGACAACCCACTCAGTACTCCATTCAATACACTATTATTCAAATGCAATATAATTGAAAACAAGAATTGAGTCGACTCGAGACTTCGCAGAATCAGAATAATTTGTTCGAGGCCCATAGAAAAATTACCGGGTCATGTGATCGGCTGGGATAAGGCCACACGAGGTCATGTCATCATAAAACCATAATAATTTTTTTATGATTAGGACAATGATACTTTGCTTATTTAAAATTCAGAATTTGAGTGGATTTGATATTTCAACTGTTTTTTAATCATCACATCTTATCTCTTGTACTTTCGTACGTTCGTGTATGGGTGTGTTTTTTTTTTTTTATACTAATAGTAATAACACCAACTCATTTAAAATCAAATATTTCGAGTCAATTTAGACTTTAATTATTTTTTAATCACTGTATGGATGAGTTTGATAATAACATCAAAGCATTTAAAATCAAACTAAAGGTGTGTTTGGACCAACAAAAAACAGTGAAAAATAGCGACAAATGTGATTTTTTTGCGTTTGGTGCGCCTAACTTAAACCATAAAATTTGGAGATGAACAGTGCCAATTCCGTCGCGACGGTTTTTTTGCGTGTCGGGACAGATAGTCCGAAGATTTTGCTAAGACATGGCTAAATCCGTCGGAACGATTTTGAAAATCTGTTGGGACGGTTTTCAGCAATGAAAATCCGTCGGAACGGTTTGAAAATCTGTCGGGACGGTATGCAGAAACTAAAAAAAAAAAATAGGCAAAATGGCCATTCCGTCAAGACGATTTGCAACATTCCATCGGGATGGTTTTCAAAAACTCAAAAAAAAAAAAAAAAAGACAAAGTGGGTGTCATTTTATAGCGTACGATCTCGTGATGATATCCCTAAAAAAAATTTTCCCATTTGATTGACGGAATTGTAGTTATGTTATTTTTTGGGTAGATATTTCACTTGTTCTTTGAATTTGGGAGGGAAAGAAAATGTAAAAGTGTAACAGAGGTTTTTCAGAAATTTTCAGAGTTTTTTTTATCAAAAAATGGTGCACCAAACGCACACTAAATTAAAATCTAAATGTAATCCAATTATAATAATAATTATATATTACAATCAACGATAATTCATAGGTATAGATATTATATTTTAAACACTAATAAACGTCGTTCCTCACTTCTATGTAAATTAATACATAATAGTAAAATAAGGTAACGTATATTCTGACTGTATGAGAAGACATCATTTAGTACAAAGAAAAAAATGAATTAATCTTTTTTATATTATATTATTATGTCATTCAATTTTTTCAAATAAATTAATATTTTAAATAAATATAAAATAACATTTCAAATAAATGTATTAAACAAGATAATGAAATAAAAGTGTGAACTGATTATTTCATTTTATTCATTTGTACCGAACCGGACCCAAAGGTTTTTATCTATACAATCAATATATATCATCGATCTAAAATTTAAACACTGGCTATCCAAACAGTTAAAACACTATATAGCTAGATGTAAAAAAATCATAACCCAAGCCGCATGTAAAGATAAGAGTACTAGGCAACAGGAACATTTATTAAAGCCCATGACCCCATCAAGACTAAATTACACGCTAAACTTTTTCTTTTCTTCTGCAGGGTTATTGTATGCATGCTATACGCTAATTATAAAAATAATTACCTAGGAAAATAATGGAAAACTTAGAGAGAAAAAAAAAAGAAAGAAAAAGAAAATACAAAAATCAAAACTATTAAATATATCACTTTATTTGAAATTTCAAGCTTTCACTCCGTTAAAACAGAATTATCATTTTAACAGCTGCATTTTTTTTTCCCAAATTTTCCCTAGTACCAAATTAATGAAATAAAAATGTGAAAATAATCATTTCATCCCATTCCATTCCATTATATTATATTCTATTCTATTCTACTTCATCCCTCGTACGAAACTGGGCCAAGGGTCTTTTCCTTTTGGACTCTAATCCCCACTTTAGAGATATCACTAGCTATAAAAATCCATCTTTATCCACGATTGAATGGAAGTGATAAAATTTTGATGTAAATTTTGTTGCACAACAATGTTTCAATTTTTTTTATTTGTATATTCTTTCATCATTAAAAAAAAAAGTTATAAATAACTTTTGCATCGTCAATAATATATTATTTTACTCACTAATACTAGAGTTTATATCTCTCAAGACTCTTTGGTAATCCAATTTCATAACCAGAAATCTAGTTTCTTTGAAATGCATTTCCTATTGTATTAAAAATTGTACGGATTTGTATAATGTATCTTTTATTGAAAAATTACGTATGTAACCATACAGATGTAAATACAGTACCAAATGAAATAATTTTTAAAAAAATTATACAAATGTTCACGGATCTACTAATTATAAGGGGTATAAAAGAAAAAAGTTTCAATGGCATATGAAATTTCACCAAATTTTTTGGAATTTGAAAAAAAATTAAACTTTTGAAATTTTTTAGAATTTTTTGAACTTTGTTGGAACTCCAAATGGTCCACTAATGTTGGTTTACCATAATAAAATAATAATAAACAATAATACGACTGAAAGGTGAATTATACCTAGCTACAACCCCTGATATTTTCATGGTAACATATTAGACAAATCTGGTAACTGATTATTCTAATTTTCCTTTCCTGTTAGGTCAACGTTGCTTGGATTAAGAATTTATAACGGAAAAAAGGAAAGAGGAAGGAATTTAAAATTACTTTTGTTTGGTTTATATTGAAAAAGGGGAAGGCAAACGTATAGGAATAAACTAAAAATAATTAAATTAAAAAAATTTAATCTACTAATGAATGCTTCATATTTTTCTATATTTTTTAATTCACTTGAATAAAATACAATTTAAGATTTTGTATTTCCTTCCCTTTGCTCCTTTTTCTTCTCATTTTCCTTCACTTGAAAATTATTAACATCGAAGCCCAAGTAATAATTTACCCAGTTCTTTTCCCCTTCCAGACATCCACACCTGGTCAAAATGCAATACTTCTCTCAAAGAATAAGAGAAGACAAAAATGAGTATGGAACTGACCTTAACATTTGGAACTCACGATTTCATATCTATCACATAGGCTTTGGGTACTTCGTGATTCCAATAATTTTTTCATGGCATAAGAACGTCTACGACACCAAGTCAAACAACACATCAAGAGAGCTGATTTGAATACTGACACTACACAAGAAAGAGAGTGGGATAAAAAATACCTCCAAGGCAGATGGTCAAAGAACATGGATGTCGACACGACGATATCCTTGAAGGCTTCTCTGTTTGCTATATAAGCTTTAAAACTCTCGGACTTTCCTTGGGTTCTCCAACTTTTCCACAGTGGCATCAGATTTGTGGTTGCCTGTGGTACTATATGAATTACATGGCCTGTTAAAAACATCTCAGGCAGATCCCTCGCGTGTCCGTTTTCAGTTAACGGAATGGTTTCCATAAACTCGGATACAGGATCAACAGATGAATTTACATCGACAGGAGAAGCATAAAAAGGATTGATGAAATCATCCAGTTGTGATTAATTTCATCGTTGGAACTACTTTCTGTATCCGTGTCCTGCCAGAGGTAGAGCTCTTGCTCCTGTTGTACCCTTCTCCTATAAATAAAATAAAAATTGTTTCAGCGAAGAGGGTAAGCAAAAGACAATTCCTGCATTGTAAAGATGGAGGTGTCTACCTTCAGGTGTCATATCATTAGAATTCAAATCCGCAGATTGAGCCTTTTCCTCAACCCTAGTTCGCTCGTAATTGCTCACAAACAAAAATCTCTCTGCAGGTTTTGAAGTTACGGTTACATCAGTTTTATCCTGTGACAATGCTGTAAGTGCAGATCCGCAAAGCCTCAGCATTGAAGCAACAGAAAGGCGGGACGAAAATTTATTGTTGTATACAATGCTGCAGAAAGTTCAGATACGTGTTTTTTCAGGGATGATGCAAATAAATAAATAAAAGGGGCAAATAATTGTTGTAAAAATGGCATTAATACAGAAACCTTTGGATCTGGAAGATTTACCTTGTAACAAATTCTGAACGTGCATCTGCTATGATTGGATCCATGCATGGAAGGGGACCATATGCATAGACGTGCAAGTTTGTGAATCGGCCATCTAACTGCCAACAAAACCGCAAATGTTAAAAATCACTATAGCAATATAGGTACCATCGAAGCCAGTCATGATTTAACTACCCAAATATTGTAATACTTATGGTAAATTTGCCAACTTTTTAATTTATGTCAGATTAAGGGAACATTGAGTGTGATGCGGGACAATAAAGAATTGAAGCAAGAGGAGAAGATTTGAAGCAATGAGAAAAGAAGAAGAGAGAGAGAAAGAGAAACCCATAGAGGGAGAAAAATGTGGAGGGGAGGGGATAGGGAAATCAACCCATCTTATTTAAATCATCATTACATCCTTTTGCATAAGAGTGTCTTGCCAAAATGACAACGTGTACCCAGTGGCGGAATCACACGGTGACCAGTGTAGTTGAAAGAATT
>QLOD02000013.1:25906088-25918318 GCA_003260245.2 Sideroxylon spinosum | reverse complement strand
TTTAAATAAATAATATAATTAAATTAATATGAAATATATATTTTTTAATTCTATTAAATTTTTAGAAACTAATAAAATGAAATATTTTATGAAAATAAAAAAATTAATTGAATTAAATTTAAAATAAAAAGTTGATTTGAATTAATAAATAAAGTTTTATGTTTGGAACACATTTTGAATCTAAGAATTAAATTGATTTAATTTAAACAAAAATACCAAAGTTAACCATATTAATGTAAAATAAAAAAATATGATAAATATGACGTATAAGGATAAATTTATCTATCTACTCAGATGACTTAATAAAAAAAATGAATCCTCATCAAATTCTATGGTTTGGATTGGATTTCAAAATCCCAAATTTTGAGTTATAAAACGAAATCAATACCAAACTTATAAAATTTTATTTTAGCTCTAGATATTAAAATTGATGAAAATTATCATCAAATAAAAATCAAATCCTAACAAATTCATCAATCTAAATGGAGTGTAAGAGAAGACAAAAATGAGTACAGAACTGACCTTAACATTTGGAACTCACGCCATTTGAGATCCATCACATAGGCTTTGGTCACTTGGTGCTTCCAATAACTTTTTCATGGCATAAGAACATCTATGACACCCAAGTCAAAACAACACATCAAGAGAGCTGACTTGAACGCACTACACAAGAAAAGGAGTGGGATGAAAAAATACCTCCAAGGCAGATGGTCAAAGAACATGGACGTCGACACAACGATATTCTTGAAGGCTTCTCTGTTCGCTATATAAGCTTTAAAACTCTGAGACTTTCCTTGGGTTGTCCAACTTTTCCACGGTGGCATCGGATTTGTGGTTTCCTGTGGTACTATGTGAATTACATGGCCTGCTAAAAACATCTCAGGCAGATCCCTTGCTTGTCCGTTTTCAGATAACGGAATGGTTTCCATAAACTTGGAAACAGGATTGTTGAAATCATCAACAGATGAATTTACATTGACAGGAGAAGCATAAAAAGGATTGGTGAAATCATCCAGCGGATCAATCTGATTAATTTCATCGTTGGAACTACTTTCTGTATCCGTGTCCTGCCAAAGGTAGAGCTCTTGCTCCTGTTGTACCCTTCTCCCTGTAAATAAAATAAAAATTGTCTCAGCGAAGAGAATAAGCGAAAGACAATTCCTGCATTGTAAAGATGGAGGTTTCTACCTTCAGTTGTCATATCATTAGAATTCAAATCCGCAGATTGAGCCTTTTCCTCAACCCTAGTTCGCTCGTAATTGCTCACAAACAGAAATCTCTCTGCAAGTTTTGAAGTTAAGGTTACATCAGTTTTATCCTGTGACAATGCTGTAAGTGCAGCTGCGCGAAGCCTTAGCATTGAAGCAACAGAAAGGCGTGATGAAAATTCATTGTTGTATACAATGCTGCAAAAATTTCAGAGACGTGTTTTTTTGAGGGGTGATGCAAATAAATAAATAAAAGAAATGGGGCAAATAATTGTTGTAAACATGGCGTTAATACGGAAACCTTTGGATCTGGAAGATTTACCTTGTAACAAATTCTGAACATGCATCTGCTATGATTGGATCCATGCATGGAAGGGGACCATATGCATAGACATGCAAGTTTGGGAATCGGCCATATAACTGCCCAACAAAACCGCAAAAGTTAAAAATTACTGCAGCAATATAGGTACTGTCGAAGCCAGTCATGATTTGACTACCCAAACATTGTACATGCTTATAGTAAATTTGCCAACTTTTTAATTTATGTCAGATTAAGGGAACATTGAGTGTGATGCGGGACAATAAAGAATAGAAGCAAGAAGAGAAGAAGATAGAGAGAGAAACCCATATAGGGAGAAGGCTTAGAGGGAGAAAAATAAAAGGGGGGGGGGTGAGGAATCAACCCATCGTATTCAAATCATCATATTCATCATTATCCTCCTTATCCTTTCGCATCAGTGTCTTGCCAAAATGACAGAGTTTCCAGTCCTTGGCTTACAAGGCAGGATTCCATGGCTCAATTTTCAGAGCCATAAAGTTAGACGAGCAATAAAATTAGGCCAAAAGTTCTATGGCTTGATCACATAATAGATAGTAACAAGGAATGTTGTGCCACAACACACTGCAATCAATTTTGGAATGGTTACCTCTGCTTCAATTCAAGAACTAGGCGATAGACAAACTAGAAAAAGCTGAAGCAGCCAGACATTCCAAATGTAGTTAAAACACTCGATTCAGCAAGAAACTTATTTAGTTTCAGTGCCAGCCAGTGCTGCTAAGAACATTTAACTCAAATCACATTGATAAAATTTAAAGGCAACTGAACTATACATACTTGAAGAAAATACCATGATTAAAGTTCCAATTTGGTGCACTTATCTGCATTTACAAGTAGACTACTTACTCAACAAAGCCTTAGTTCCAAACTAGTTGGACTGGCTACATGAATCATTTTTCGCCATTTATTTCTGTCATGTGAGATTGGGACAGTTTGCATAGAAAAAAAGAGATACGAAATCAGGTCTTTACTTCCTATTTCAGTCTATGTAAAGACCTGATTTGATTCGATTCAATCTTTTCTAATGATGTCCTCTTTACTCTTATTTGATTCGATTCAATCTTTTCTAATGATGTCTCCCTAGGTCTACAGTGACCATGACCAAACTATCTTTAATAATGTTCTCTCAATTTCTCTTCTATTTAAAACAACATTCTCTTAATTTCTCTTCTATCAGTACTATCTCAACTTTTTTCAAAAATATTCATTTCTTATCCTTTTTTTTTTTTTTTTATTACCACATGAACAGCATCTTCATTTCCACTACACTTGACTTATGAAAGTGTTGCTACTTAATGGCCCAACATCCTGTTCCAAAAAACATAGTTAGTCTTATAACCGTCTTATTAAATTTTTTTTCTTTCAATTTAATAAGTATGCTCCAGTCACATAAAACACCTTAGATACTTCCGAATTTTTAAACACCGAACTCAAATACTATAGATAACATCCTCTTCAATTCATCCACTTGCATGAATAATTGATCCACGATAACGAAAATGATCACTTTTTTTGCACTTCTTAATCCTTAATTTTCACTATGTCCTCATTTGTAGCGTCAATTTTACCAAATTTACAATGTATATATTATGTTTTAGTCCTACTCAATCTAAAAATTCTTGATTTTAAAGCGTGCCTCCAACATCCACCAAAAAAATTTCTCTTGGAACTCTATCATATGCCTTTTCTAAGTCAATAAAAAAATAACGTGAAGATCTTTATTCTTTGTTCTATTTTTCCAACAACATTCTTACTAGAAAAACAGATTCAATATTCAATCTACTAGCCATAAAACCAAATTGATTTTCTCATATTTTTGTCACATATTTTAGCCTACTCTCAATTACTCTCTCCCCAAGTCTCATTCCCAAAGTTCCATAATATAATTCATATGCTTAATGACCCAGTGATTGTTACACTCTTAGATATCCCTGTTATTCTTATAAATAGGCCCTAAAGATTTTTTTTCTCTACTCCTTAGGCATCTAATTGGTTTGTAAGATCATGTTAAAAAATTTAGTCAACCAAATTATCCCGTCATCCCATAAGTACTTCCAAGCCTCAATCGCAATACCATCCGGGCTTACAAATTTATCCATCTTCATTTTTTTCATCACTTTAATCCTACATATAAACCTTACATTTCTATCCTCGATAAGGCTACTAAGATCTTCCAAAGTTTGCTTGATAGAACTATTCAATATCTTATCAAATCATTAAATAACATACCAAAACAGCTTCTCGAACAATCTTGAATATCATATTCTTTGACCAAAACTCTCTAATACTCATTTTCTATGCAATTAACCTCGTACAAGTCCTTATTTTTCCTTTCTCTTACTCTAGCCAAATTGTAGACGTCTTTTCCCATCTTTTGTCCTTAACTTATTATATAGTTCATTAAAGGCCTTGTGTCTAACTTCTCTAATTGCTCTTTTAGCTTCTATTTTAGAAATTTTGAACTTGTCATATGCTCCCTCATTCTTATACTAAGGCGAATTCCTATGGCACTCCTCTTAGCCTCAGTTGCCACTTATATCTCCTTGTTCCACTACCATATTTCCTTTGAGGATGGTCAGTTTCCCTTAAATATACCTAAAATCACTATCACCACTCTTTTAATAGATCTAGCCATTTCATTTCACATGGTATTTACGTCATCATCTAACTTCCATTTCCCTTCTTTAAGCATTTTATCTTTAAAGGTCTCTTGCTTTTACCCCTTTTAGGTTCCATCATATAGTTCCACCTCCTTTTGGATTTACATCAGCAAGTAAAATGACTCACATAAATGCAAGTGAAAGTTCGGACAAGAATAAGTCATATAATTGCCAGGTAAATAATACCGATTTATATATTTAGATATCCAATTATTCAAGCATAAATTTGAAATTAAAGAAAGAATAATGTATGCTAAGGACTACCATCATTTTAAGTGATTAAATCCTCACCATAACTCCCAAAAATGAAGCAATGGCTCCTCCAAGGGAATGCCCCACTATGCGAACACTATATCCTTCACACTCACATCCAACTCCAAGCAGTGAAGAAAGGAAGCCTCCTGACTCAGACGTAACATCTGCAAATCCATTAATAACAAGTATCATCGTAAGGGGGGAATCAGTTTAAGGCAAGAGAAAGTAGTCTCAGAGCATGCAAGTTTCAATAAGAGGGGTAAAAAAAAAAAAAAAGCAATGCTCAGTAACATGCATGCATGGGTGAGCACTTCAGTGTTATTCAACATGCCAGACAATCCAATCAATCTGAATCAGTGTACACCAATATTATCTCAATATGCATAAGGTTAGCCGCAGTAAATAAAATATATAGATCTATAGTAAACCCATATTCCTCACATAGTTTCTTCCTACTTAGAACATTGCCGGCATCTTTCTCATCTTAATCCCTATCCTTAAATATAAGGATTATAAGTAAAAAAAACCACCCATCAGTGTCCTTATCCCCATACCTCTTCTCTATTTCAGTTCCAATAACATATTTGGTTCTCAATATCCAGGAATGAAAAAACTGATCCCTATATATAAAAAATTAATTTTTTTAAATGGCCCCCACTACCACAACAACAAGCAAGAGGGGTCACATTGAATTTTAAATTTTGAATTTTGAATTTCGAAGAAAAAATAATTATTGCATTTTGAATTCCAAAAAAAAAGTGACTGTTGCATTTATTGATAATAATTATATTATTTTGGAATGCTAAAAATTTGCCACACCAATAAGCAATAAGGAATAAGTGTTGGGATCTGCTACGTGCAGAAGGCTGAATAGTAACTCCCTATACTACTGAATAGCATTGTAGCACCACGAAATAGGGATTGGGATAGAGAAGTTGCTGGCAATGGTCTTAGCATAATATTATGTGGCATGGCAAGTTACACAATTCTTGTGTTTCTTTGCTTCTACTATCTATAGAGCCCAATAAATCTATAAACATTGAAGTGTTTGAAACTAACTAGTTTGAAACTACGACTTTATTGACTAGAGTAGCGTAAACTATAAAACTACAAACATTGAAGTGTTCTCTAGGTAAAAGCTGAGCATGGATATGGACACATAATACCTATATGACACACGACATGGACAAGCAAAAAAATTAATTTTAATAAATAAGAGGGCATGACAAAGAAGTGATACATTAACAAATAAATACATATTCATATATATTTATAGATATACATGAAAATAAATACTATTTATTCATTTTAATATTAAAAATACATTTATCTTTCATTTATATCTTTTTTTCATAAATAAAAAAATTATTTACATATAAATTAGAAGATTTAGGCCTTAAAATTTCTAAAATTAAATAATTAAGGGACAAGGAATTAATAAAAAATAAATTCATATTGCTTTCATTTTACTATTTAATTGTAATATTTTTTTCCTTAAAATTACAATACGTTTCATAATGTTTAAGTGACGAATACACTCCCAAGAGTTCGAAAGGTATCTGAAACTAATACAATTAGAAAAATAATGATATATTGAGACAAGTATTCGGCACGCAGTGGGAGAGTGTTTGACAAGTGTCAGTAGACACGGGCATGAAATCAGTATGGTAAAAGAGAAGGCCAAGATCTGGTGCAAAGAAGGAACATGCAATGGAAACAGTAAGTTGAACATGCGCTCTACCAGAAAACAGTCAGTTTTCTTGTATCAAACTAGTACTACTACTTTAGTGATTTACTTCCAAATAATCCAAAGAAATAAGAGAATAAATAGCAATATTTCTTATGTATAAATGATGAAAGCATATCATAAGAAAAACTTTATGTATAAAAAGAGTCAGTGAGACCTACTTAAAAACCATAGGTAACCAAGAGCCAACTAAATGGGTTCTCAATAATACGAGATAAAAGTGTTGTATGATCAGTGTTATGGAAAATTGGGTCATCTTACCGTCTTCTCCAGAATTTCCTTCAATTTGCATGAAGAGGTCTCGTGCAGCCTCAACTATGCCCGAATGCCCATAGTGCGACATAGATGAAATTACTCCATGCCTTATATCTGAGTGAATGTGATTGCAACTGTGAAGAAAAAATAAGCTCATCAATCTTTGCAGAGAAGTTAAGGTAATTTGTGAAGGCATGCCCGAAAATAACAGCAATGTGAAGACAGAAAAATGATCTAAATCACTTGTGCCAGTAGCAGCTATTAACGAGTGGAAATGATCAAATCACTTGTACCAGTAGCAGCTACTAACGAGTGGATGTTCACTCGCTTTTTGCATACTAGAGATTTGAAAAACAACAAAGGGTTTCTATCTCATAATCAAAGTAAATCAATTGCAACTTCACAAAAATATGAATATTTTAATCAGGATGTGATCTGAATAACTCAAAGAGCATAATAAGCATCCATAAAACCAGGGGAATTAATTTGATCACTGAATCTTGGAGTGCTTTGGAAAAGTTAATTTTTTAAATCATTGATTAAACAATAATATATAACTCAACATTCAAAAAAGTGACTAACAGCTAAGAAAGTGGGCATTCGATAATAAACAATTGAGGCTCTACACAGTATCAAGGTTAAAAAATAGAAAACATAAATAAACAATTAAAAGAAGCCTATCTAGTAACACCACACAACCGGAAATTAATTCGGAAGCATTAAATCAACTTCAAAATATTTTATAAGATATGGTCAAAAGAACACTTACATGCATAATGCAGAAATCATGCACGAAGAATGCAAAGACAGAATTACATACACACAACCACAAGCAAATGCATGCGAGTACGCTAGACATGTGCAGCTGCAAGGTCTCACACATAATAAGGTAGGGGAGGCAGGCCTGCCCATATGAGAGAGAGAGAGAGAAGAGAGACTTGCTTTATCAATCCGTCCAAGTCCTCAACGGAAAGAGTGCACTCTCTACATAGGCCATCAGTTATGAGGTCTTCAGGAGTCTCAGTTCCCCGTACAGCAATGACAACAGATTTTAGATGATTTAGAACTACAATAAAATATGCAGCTTCACACCTTGCCTGAAGTATAAAGACAAGATAAAAAATGACTGAGAGAGCATGGTGAAACCAAAGAACACAAATATGAAAAAAAGAGCATGTCGTAGATGATTACTATTTAAGTATTCCAGAAGTTTAAAATAGAATGGTTTACCGAAATTCAAAGAACAAGACTTGCAAAGTCAACTCAACAAAGATAAAAATTCAGTCCCTCCAAAATGATAGAAACTATATTCAATAGCTTAAAATTCAACAAACTAAATCACATAACAACTTCATTTCATCCAAAGTAATAACTAACAAATCATCTTAACAAAACATTGTTTAATGAATCCATAAATTAAAATTGTCATTACATTTCAGCAAATCATCTGAATACAAAATAAGAGATAGCTTTTTTACTTTTATTTTGTTTACAAGCTAAGCCAATTTAAAATTTTCATGTATTATAAAAGACTCTTGCATGTCCAAAAAGAGTTTGTTGCATCTCCACGATATGTCTCAACAAAAAGAAATAATAAAAGAATCCAACATGACAAAAGGTGAGTTTGACACATCTAACATGAGTCGAGCCCGTGTTAGGATCTCTCATGAGTCCGACTCAGAGAAGGCACCCTTGATGGTAAGTCCATGCTTCCTAAGTAGAATTTAGCTATAACACTCTAGATCACAATTCACTGGCATCATTGAAAAGTAGAGCCCCAGAGGGAATATATCTAAACCAAACAATTATCAAGAGTTAGTTAGGGGGTGCACAAGATCCAATTTGGTTTAATTTGGTACTAAAACCTAAACCAAACCGTAACCCATCAGTTTGGAAGATTTTAAAATCGTAATCAAACCTTTCAACTAAAAAATTGAATGATCTTGTTCGGTCTAGTTTGCCGGTTTTATAGAACAAGAAATATATATACATATAATATATATAAATATGCCTCATCACTGAATTTAACTTCATTCATGGTACCTACTTGTCCTAAAAAAATAAGAAGGAAGGCATTTTGAATGTAAAATCTGAAGTTAAAATGGTTCATTCTTTAAATAAAAAGTTATAAGGAACTCATTCAAATTAATTAGTTTACAAATTCAATTCCATAATTGAACATATCCCCAAATGTAGTACTTTTTATGTTTTTGTTTTTGAAAAACTCATATATTTAACATATTATATATTATATATTAATTATATTAATATTATTAGTTTGGTTTGCTTAATGGACCCCTCAAACCACAAGTTGAACCGAACCATTCGATTTTCTTGTTTTTCATAACATAACCAAACTATTGATTTGAAAAATCAAATCAAACTAAACTAAAAAGACCAGTTTGATTCAGTTTGATGGTTTGATCAGTTTGGTTGAAGTTGATATAACCAAAAATCTTGGCCCAATTTCTCATCAGTTTGGAATTCAAATAAGTACCAATAGAGATGAAAAATGAGCAGGGTCGACCCGACCCGACCCGACTTTCGACCACTCTTCCCCAGCCTCACCCCGCTTCGCTTTTCCATACCGACCCGAACCTACCCACCTTGCACCCTCAAGTCCGAGCTTGGCCAAGCCCCAACCCAATGACCAAGCCTACTACCCTATCCCGACACGCTATCACACCCTGATCGGTTGCTCCACCCCTACTCCTTTAGCTTTTCATTTTTTAACTTTTCTATTTTTTTTTTTTTTTTTTTTGGGCCCTTTTCTTGTGTGCCCCACCCCCCATCTCTCTCCCCCTAACGGTTAATCCCATGTTTAGAAATATAGGACTCCCTTTTTTTTGGGGGGGGGTGTTGTTTACATTGATTAGAACTATCTTCAGGTACTAAGAAGAAAGTAGAATGTTATATTAATTTAGATGTGACACTATAATCTAGGATTAAATAATTCTTAGAACCATACACAAAATTTGCACATAGATGCACTCCTGGGCCAGTGAGGCAAAGCACATGCTTGACTGTTGACTTCCGTGTGTCCCATGCTACTTGGTCAAAGCATAAGCTAGTGATGGTTTCACCTACTATCACAAAGTTTCGTCTTTTTCTGCGGATTCCAAAGGTGGAGCTCCTATGACCGCCTAATCTAGCTTGGGTCAAAAACTCCAAAACTAGGTTATAGATATTCTAAAATGTTGCATTTAATAGTAACTAAAAGTTTCAAATTAATTTATACTGTAAGAGATAAGTAGATAGAACAAGAACACGACTCTACACTAACCTGATTAACACGCCCTTGCCGAAGTGCTTCGGGAGATAAATCAACATATTTCAAAAAGGCTGCTGCATGACCTCTCCACCAGTTATCACCTCGAAGCACAGGTCGCCTAGAAAAGAGGAATCTTAATTACCACATCATGCAGAAAAAGTACATGGGAAATTTTCCGAGAGACTGAGGTCTCAATTTCATTTACACAGGCACGCACCTGCACAAAAGTTTTCATCATCGGCTTTCATTTAAGTACGAGAGAGAGACAGAGAGAGAGAAGGATCATATATCTATACAGTTTGTGAAATGGATCTGACAGTAATTGTGCAATATATGACATATTTTCACCACACGGATAACTATGCAAGCAGCACAATGTATTGACAACCTGTTACGAGTCCAGGGAGTCAAAACCCCTTGCCTATAGAGCCATGCACAAGGAAACAGTACAGGATTTCGTCCAATATCAAGCAACGGGCCCTGCACCATGCACCACTTCAAAGTTAAATTTGCCACAATCAACTATAATTAGAATGCTTTAAGAGTGTTACATGGCAAGACCGTATAGGCAGCTTCAGCGAATGGATGAAATGCAGCTGCCTCTTGAATCCTCTCCCTAGGCATCTCTAAACACACTTCATATAATTTGGGGCATTGACTGTGCTTCTGTAATAAAGCTAGCCCTGAATGGACACCATTTTATGTAAGGCATATCCCAAAAAATGAAAACGGAGAAATATTTCATTTTCAAAAAAACAAAAAAAAAATAGAAAACAGAGAAATATCTTACTTCATATAATGTTTCTAGATAAATGAACATATAAAGAGTAAGAACATATCCTCACAAGCCAATATATCATTCAAAAGGAAGAAACCATTATGGTGAACTTGCAATTGACAACTTTTTTTGTAAGTGAAAATGCACATGTTGACCAGTTTCATTACAAAGAATCCACACCTTTATTAATTCCAAAAGCCTCAATGACAAATAAGCAAGTGATGGGAAGTTTCCAGCCTCCCAATTTAAAGGGTAGAAAAGCAATCATTTACTCAGCGTCATCTTTGTCAGTAGAACCTTCAGCTTTTCACTCCCCATGAGGGGTTATATTGGGAAAGTTGAATCTTTATCCAATCCAGTGCCACCATAAAAAATTTAAATGTCATATGAATCTAGAAATTCATCTTCTTTTTTCACTTTTTCCTAATTTAGCCAAAAATCCTGACAAATATCCACCACTACCCTCACTTAACATATTTCACATTAGACAATTAACATCTACTTCTGATGAAAATTCAATCACACTAAAAAGTGATATAAAATTGGTGCATGATTGAGACAAACCTGCCAATAGTTCTAAATGCCCAGTGCCAGCCGCACGATAACCTACCAGGTCACCTAATAGCTGTGCCACTGAGTAAATTTCATCTTCCTCCAACACGTTCCTGGGTGATTGCAGTAAGATAAATTAGAAAAATCAGAATGTCAGCACAAACTTTAAGGCCTGCAGGTCAACTAAAATGCACAGAAGCCTACAAGTATTTGAAACGTCCCAAACAGCAGAAAGCCTCTCGAATGCCATGATCGAATACCTCCCTGTAATGTGTTTTCCATGCATTGTGCTCAGTTGCATAAAAAGACCTCCATCTTAGGACATCAGTGCCAGTAAAACATTGTAGGATCGCCACAAAAAACACCAGGATAACGAAATGAACAAGTAGATACTGCTGCAACTTGGTACCATTTGAAACATGCCCTGCAACCAATATCAATAGGATAACAATAAGCTTCTTGTGATGGAGACAACAGAAACACACACACAAGCAATCACACACCGGTTCACCCACCCAACTACCCATACAAACACATACATGCACACGCAGAAAAGACGATAATCATGATATTTGAAAGAGGAGAAGTTATATGTTTATGCTTTCAAGAAAATTAATGCAAAAAATTCAAACGCCTGAAGCCTGGTATATCTGTTTGGGAGTGCGACAAAGAATGACATGCCCAAAAAGAGTCAATAATTATAACTCCATCAATAACCACAAATGGTCAAAATTCAAATTTGACATCCAATGTTATTAGAATAGCTAGATAAATAGTGAAAATGATCTATGGCATGTAGCCAGCTGAAAGCAAAGAATAATTTCAAGAACCATTCTATATGTTTCGTTTTGACACTTCTCGACTGCCTAGAGGTCATCTAAAGTTTCTCACCTACAAATTCTCATGCACGCAAGCTGGGCACTGAATGCCAAATTCAACGAGAAACAAATTTCATACAGAGTTTCAGAAGTATAAAACAGAATGCAAAGGGCCCGTTTGACAACGCTGTCGTTTTTCTGTTATCGTTTTTCTGTTATCGTTTTCTGTTTTGTGTTTTTAGTTGTTGTTTATTTTTTCTAAATGAAAATTGAAACTGTGTTTGGAAATACAGTTTTGTTTATAATTATTAATTTTTTTATTTTCATAAATATTTAATTTTATTAGTTT
>QLOD02000013.1:25822642-25834853 GCA_003260245.2 Sideroxylon spinosum | reverse complement strand
AAAAAAAGTATAGTAAAAGTATAAAGATTTGATATAAAGATGATAGGTGGTAAAATTTGATTGGAAAAAAGTATAAGTTTTTTGTAACTTTTGGTAAATTTTGGTTTTTATAAGTTGTCCAAACAGGGGGGCTAAATCTCATTGAATAGCTCCAAGACAAACTGCAATGCCACGATTAAATTTAACATCCTTTTGCTCATATCCTAGAGTTCTGGGAGTATAAAAACCAAATGAAAAAAAATTCATTTTTATAGTATAATTATGATATTTATTCAAATGAAAAAAATGAAAGTATTAGAGAAAATATAAAAAAATTCTAAAATCAAATTACCTATTTGACAAATAACTTTTAAAACAATTACTTACTCTTGCTGTTGTGCTACTTGGGTAGATACGATTAGGGGTCTGTTTGAAGTCAAAAAAAAATAATAATAACAAAAAAAAAATTAAAAGTATAATTTTTTTATGTTTGAAGTGTAGAAAGTTGTTTTGAAATGATGATTAGATATTTGTGATTCGTTTGATATAAAATTGTTAAAAATTATCTAAAGTGATACGTGACAAAATTTCAATAGAGAAATTTGAAAGTTTTTGAAGTTGTGTGAAATTTATTGGTACAAATATCAATACAATTTTAGAAAAAATTTTGGAAAATCGTTAGAACGGACTATTGTGACTTGTTCTAATGGATTTTGAAAATCTTTTAAAAAAAAAAGTTGAAATTTTTTGAAATTTGAAAAAGGTGAAACTTGTAAAGTTTTTTGAACTTTTTTTAAGTTTAACTGGAGTTCCAAACAAACCCCAAGCGATAATATAAGAAAATGAACAAGCTCATCAAGTTTCAAGGTTCATCACTTGACCTTAAAATATTATTCTTATTATTATTATAATGAAAGATTAAATATAAATTTCTTAAATTTAGACTTTTCTATAATATTGTAAATTCCCTTGACTAATATTTATATTTTTATTAAGGAATATAATTTGAAATTATTGAACAGATCTCTAAAATGTGAAGCTCTTAATCATCAATACTTTTTAATTTTTTCTTATAAAAGTGATAAAATTAATTAAATAATTATAAGGTAAAAAAAAAAAATCTAATTTTGTAACCATTGTAATATTGTAACCTTTTATTTTTTTTAATCCTAAAATTCCTGCGAGTGAGGTGCGCTGTCTTGGTCCAGCACCTTTCAACTCTCTCTCTCTTTCCCTCCGGATTTCTTGAGAGAGAAACACCAAACCCCCCAAAGCCCTCTCGGAAAATTCTACCCCACCCCCTGTCTCCCTCTCACCTTGCCATCATTTCAAAGTGACAAATACAATATACTGATTCGAGGAGCTCTTCGCATTTCTCGCTCCTCTCTTCCTCTCTCCCTCTCTCTACGTGAAAGTGCCAACTACTAACTTTCAGATCTAGCCTCCGGTCCCCTCTTCTTGGTACGTTTCGATCAGGTTTGATGTCTTTTTTCTCTTTCGGATCTGGGTTTGCTTAAATTTTCTGTTTTTTGGCGATTGATCGATCAGTTCAGATCTGGGTTTAATTTATTATTGGGTTCTGTTTCATCAAATTTGTTGGGTTGACACGGATTCAGCTCAGAGTTTGTGGGATTTTAGGGTTTGTTGATGCTGTATGTGCGATTTGTATCCTCAATTTTGATGTGTATCTTTTCAATTATCTTTATTGTGATTGGGTTTAATGATTCCAGCGATTCATTGATATCAGAAAGGTTTTTTAGTTATTATATTAATCGGTAGTCAACTTTGATTTAGTCAAATATGTTGAAAATTGCACGGATTGTTTCATTTTTGTTTTGTCCGATGTCTATTATACAGCTTTGCAGATTTCCGGATGCAATTTGTTCCTCTCTGCCCATTTCTATTGAAATTCTGACTGAATCAAAAGATTCAATTTCGCAGATCTTGTTTTTGAAAATTATTTTTTTCTAGCGGTACAAGTTTAATGCAGGATAGTCATTCTTTTTGTTTTTGTTTATTTTTGTCTGTGAACACAGCTACAAATTGGGAATTCGTCAAGTGATTCTCATTTTAACAGATAAAATTGTTGGGGGGGGGGGGGAACCTCTATATGATGATGCTTATTAACAGCTTACTGCAATTGGGTGTTCAAAATTCCAGTTAAAATCCTTGATTTCGTGCCAAATGGCAGTTATAATATGTGCGTAATGTAATTTATGGAATACTATGATATTCACAAGTTCATGCATAAAACCTCTTTAATATTCCCTTTGTCAGGGATTATGACTTTTTGGTCGACTGGCATATTATATTCTGTTCATTAGAATTCATAATCTTTGGTATTATGGCTTTGTTGAGTTTGGTATATTCATAATGTTTACTTGGAGTAAGATAGAATGCATTTTGCATATTTCTGCTGATATTTATCAATCAAGACTGCTATTGCTTCTTGTTATTGCAGTATTTATTCTTAAGATGCATCCTTTCCTTGGTTTCCATATTATATTATTGGACTTGTTCTATGTTGTTCTTGAGAAAACTTGTGCAGTTGAATGCTCTCATGATAATGTAATCACAACTATTTTTTTTTTAAATTAAATTCCTTTGGTGGTTGACTAGAAGTGCCTAATAATTGTTGCATAACTGCGTTTTTTCCTGCAGGACAGGAAGAAAATCTGAAGTTTATTTCTATTGAAGGGAGTTTTGCATTCTAAACCTAAGTTACCCTAAGTTACAATGAAGAAGGCATTTGATCAAACAGTTCGGGACATGTAAGTTTGATTGGCTTTCGAAGCTTCTCTTTGGAAGTAAGCATGTGATTGCTTGGGAAAGTTCTTAACGTCTTTTGATTGGTGTCATTAACATAATACATTGTAAATTAATGAATATTTAAGTTTGCTCTTCATTATTGGCAAGAATTTTATCAAGTCCAATCAAGTCTTTAACAACCTAATCAACCTCTGATATTATGTTGTTTTCTGTTCTTGCAGTAAGAGGGAAGTGAACAAGAAAGTTCTCAAGGTTCCTGGGATAGAACAGAAGGTATATATATGTGTGTGTGTGAATGAATATATATTAGATAAACTATATTGAGTTTCTTTGGCAGTTCTAGTTTAAACAAGCAAGTTTTTAATTGGGATGATTGGCAGTATAGAAGCATGCATGCACATTTGAAAATGTATTTTGTTGGAAAGATCTAGCAGATGCGTGATTTTGAAATATTTCCTTGGAGGGATATTTTTGTCGGTGCGTGGCTATCTTTGTTGCATGCCTGCATGGATATCATATGTGTACTATTTTCATTTATGAAGCTATTATTAGCACTGTAGCTATTTGAATACACAATCATGATTATTTGAGAAAAGCTAGTCGGCACAGTAATATATTAATGTGTGTTGATTCTTATTGCGCTCTTCCAGCTTATGACTAATGAAAGAGGCATTGTTTATGTAATAGTTGATGGATTAGTCAAATGCAATGCTGGATTATTTATTGAGCATCTTCCAATAAGTGCTTTTGCTTCCATCCTGTTTCAGGTTCTTGATGCTACTAGCAATGAGCCCTGGGGTCCTCATGGATCCCTTCTTGCTGATATTGCACAGGCTACCAGAAACTAGTAAGCTTAAGTAACTCTTTTATAAAGCACCTCATGATTCTTATTTTTTATTGTAAGGGACTGATTATTGACCATTCATGCAGTCATGAGTACCAGATGATCATGTCAGTAATCTGGAAGCGTATCAATGACACTGGCAAGAATTGGCGGCATGTCTATAAGGTCTGTGTTTCCTTTTTATTATTTGTTCTTTTTCTTGTCCATTTTGAAAATTTGGTTCAAGCTTTTATTGCTCCTGCTCTGTCTTTCACATTCACTCACACTCAAGCCCCATGCTTGTTCCTTGCAATACAAAATTTTGAAATCATTTCCATTAGTAGAATTCTTTTAATTAGTAATGTTTCATCCTTCTCTTCATCTTGAGCATTGCTTTGACTTTTCATTTGTAGTGTATATAATTGTTGTATTTGTTTTCTTTTTCCGGTTGTTTTGTAGTCATGTAACTGAAAATTTCATTATATTGTTTCAGGCTTTGACTGTTTTGGAATATTTGGTAGCCTATGGGTCAGAGCGTGTTATAGATGAGATCAGGGAACACGCTTATCAAATATCGGTAACTTTCTGTTCCTCAAAGATACAGTTTTAATGACTCTAGTTCTCTTAGTTTGAAGTGATGGTGTTACTCTGGTACTTATGAGAATGTTTTCTCTTGTGATAGACATTGTCCGATTTTCAATATATTGATTCCAGTGGGAGGGACCAGGGAAACAATGTCAGAAAGAAATCTCAAAGCCTTGTGGTTCTAATAAATGATAAAGAAAGAATACAAGAAGCAAGACAGAAGGCTGCTGCTAACAGAGAAAAGTGAGTCTGCTTCCTGGAAGTGGTTTCTTAATGTTATTTTGTTTCTGATTATGATAGTTTTGGAAGTTTATGAGCACCATTGTTGCCTTGTATCAGATTCCCACTTATTTGTACTTCAATTGTGATCCTTATTCAGCGATCAGTTTGTCAAGAAACTAATCTGTCATCATGTATTAGCATCTCACAGCCTGAAGTGCTGCTTCTTTTATTGTTTCACATTTTCAAGCGGCTGCACATCACACTTAATACATTGCCTTAGGTTTCACTTAATGTTGAAAGTGAAACAGTCCCATAAAGGACTGGAATAACTCTTTTCTGATTTATTATTTGCAGTGTATGAGGTTTCATAGTCTACCACCTATTACCTTCCCTCCCAAGAAGTCCCTAATATTTGGAAACGTTCCCATATCAATACATTCGATTTCCCTGTGTACTCCTGTGCTTGTGTTAATATTAATATGGTTCTTTGCTTCCCACAGTTAAAAATTATTAATTTGTTGTAGTGCTTTTAGATGGGAACCATCTAGTGAAGTTTTCATTTTTTGTGTTATCGAAGTGGAGGACCTGCAGAATATTTTTCTTCTTTTGACCTTAAATCCAAACTTTGATACTAGTGATGGCATCTTGAAATTCGCCTTATTTATGCCCCTGAAGTGGCAACTCCCCACTTTGAAAAAAGAAAAGAAAAGAAAACCGTATTCCCTGCCCTGCCCCCTTTTGGGGGGGGGGGGGCTTGCTCTCTCAAGAAAATAGACAGATAGTGATGTATTGTTTCTTGTAGCCTCTTAAACATCTAGCAAGTTTTAGTTCCTTTCCATGGCATTTATTTACTCATGCATTCTAGACGCAAGAATACTAATATTATAAATCTTCTCTAAGTGCCTTTTTTTTTAAATGATATGCTAATTTTCTGGAAACGCCTTGGTATGCAATCTTTCTTATTCCAGGTTTTTGACTATAAACTGTGACTTGTTAGGTTTCGCAACACATCAATGGGTGGAATGTATAGGCCAGGTTCATATTCAGGTACAGGAGGATATGGTGACCGATACGATGATGAGCGTTACGAAGGCCGTTATAGAAATAGAGAAGATGACTGGAATGGTTATGGGAGAGAAAAAGAATGGGGCTATAGGGATGATGATCGTTATGGTAGGAATGGTGACCCATATAGTCGTGATGGGGATCGTTATGGTAGAGATTCTGAAGAACGCTATGGCAGAGATGGTTATAGGGATGATGATTATCGGGGAAGAAGTCAAAGCACTGATTACAACCAGTATAGCTCGAGAAGTAGGAGTGTTGACAGAGATAAGGACCGTGCTTATGAAGATGATGGTCAATATTCATCTAGGTATGTGAATTTATACAACCTTGTTAGGATTACTGATTTTACCGACAAACAGTTTGTGATGTACTTGTCATTACATTTTATGCCATGTTTTTGGATTTCTTTATTTAGAGAACAAATTCATTTAATAGGTCCTGGCACTAAAACTATGGAGCAGGTTGCATAAAATTGGTTGAGTGTTATCTTCCATCATTCTGAAAGAGGCTGGTTAAAGATAGGGCAGTACAAACTATGAATATAATTAGTATGTAATTTTAGGACCATGTACGACTTACCATATCAAATAGACTGTTTAAAAACTAGTACTGTAATGCTTGTCCCGAAATTTTATATTCTGTTCTACATGTTAAACATTATGCTGTAGATAGGACCTTAATCTAGAAGCTGTTTTAACTTTAGCTCTTTCTTAAAGCAGAGGAAGTGGTGCCAGAGCTGATGATCATTCTCAAGATGCAAGGTAACTATAGTGCACCTCTCTCAAAATGTTGGTATTATTAGATAAAGTTTGGCCAATGCTTTTAACAAGCCTGAGCACCATTTACGTATTAATGATCGTGTGTCTTTCTTGCACCAGTTTTTCAGACAGAGGACTTGACCGGAAATATTCTGAACAAAATATAAGTGCTCCTCCTAGTTATGAGGATGCTGTGGTTGAGGCTGCTAGCCCAGCTAATATTGAGAGGTAATTACTTCATAACACGTTCTTGCATTGGAATTATGATTGGTTTAATTTAATTAGTATTAACTTTAATACTGTCGAAGGGATGGAGAAACTTCAGCAGCACCTGCTCCGAAACCACCTGCTCCTGTAAGCACTAGTCCTAGCCAAGCAAACTATGCACCTGGAACATCTGTTGCCCCTGCTTCCGCTTCTCCTCCAGCTGCTTCTCCTTCTGCTGCCGCCGCTTCTCCTCCTGCAGCTGCTTCTGTAACTGTAAGCAAGGAAGCTGATGGCTTTGATGAATTTGATCCTCGTGGTTCATTTTCAGGTACAAAACTTTTTCAGCACAGCATGTTTTGGGTTCTAAACAGAATTATCTGTGTAGTTTATGCTTGATTTTTTTCCAGAACAGTGGATCTTAGCAAGTATTAGATGAACATGAGAGAGTTTTTGCTTTTTTGCTGTTGGGATAAATACCTGATGCTAAGGAGTGCAACCCGTTTAGGGAGGTGACATCTGTATTGTATACCAACTTTGTTCGACACGTGTTAGACACTCATTTAAGTGTGTTTCTTATTTTTCTTATGTTTTTAAGTACTTGATATTGGGGACGTGTGTCCATCACTTAAATCAATTAGACTCCCATGAAACACGTAATTTTATGGAAGAACATTTGAAATTAAATAGTAAGATGAAAATACTAATACTTTTTATCATTCAATTCCTTTTCCTTTATTATTATTTTTTTTAATTTTAGAAATTTACGATAAAACTTTTAGTTTGTTTGTGAATAGAATTTCCTAAAATGGTTATAATAAAAGATAAATACATTTCTCGATTAAAAATTAATAGTTGTTTTTCATGTGTTTATATATGTTAATATGTCCTAATTGTGTTATGTCATGCCATTATTTCATATTAGCATTTGTGCTTCCATCCTTAATGCAATTTTATAAGGTGGTTAGCAGTAAGGTTGTTTTATTGTGAACTGGGGGTGTTTGATCTCTGGAATCAACTTCTCAATTTGTAAAAGAAAAACCACCTACATTTTCCCCGCCCTGCCCTTGACCTCCCAATGCAGGAACCCTCTGCATTGGTTGCCCTTTTATCTATGATGCAATTTTCTTGCCGTTATTACATTTCCACTTAAATAAGCTTCTTACAAAGCTCTAGCTTGGAGTTCAACAACCCATTCACTGGTAAGAAGCATTTTTGAAACTTTGTGCTAGGCCTCATAAAAGAATAAAATATGGTGATGTTTTCGTGACATGTTGAAGAGAAAAAAAGAGTTACCATTTCCCGAGAGACTGAAACAAAACCCTAGTGGAAAAACAGTAGAACACAACAAATATAGAATCCCAAAATGATCAATTATTTGATTAATTTATTATTAGACTTTTATACAATCGGATAGTTTTGAATGCTTACTTGGTTTAATTACCATGTGCACCCCTTGAGCTTCTGGCCGACGTTGATTTTGGAGTTTGACATTTTAATTGTAACAATAAGGGCGTAAGGCTTTAATATTTTGCAATATTAACCTTCTTGAGCCTCCGTTAGCAAATATATCATTAAATGGGCCATGTGGCCATTTAACTATAGATTTGTTAACGGAAGGTTAACATTGCAACAAATTAAAAACTCAAACCCTTAATTGTTACAACTAAAATGCTAGGCTTTGAAATGGGATTTAGTCAAAAACTCAGGAGTGCAAACTATAGTTTACCCTTTATACTTCTAAACATATTTATATCTTTTGGTTTTTCTGTGCCTCCTTTTGTAACATTGTTGAAGCATTTCCGAAATGTTTGTGGAATGTTTCATTTCTGTGCTCAATTTTGGAACAAAATTTGATCCTCGAGTTTCAGTCGGCTCCTTATGTGACTTGTTTGATTTCTCTTTCTATTTGTAGAAGTAGCCAAAGCTAAAGATTAGTCTTTTTCCAAGTTCTACGAGGGAATTTATTAGTACATTGTTTTGTGTGTAGTTTCTTTTGGTCACTAATATGACATTCATCGTATTTTGTTGACCTTCACAATCAATAATCATATGTTGGTTATTATTTGTCAGTGCAGAGGGTATTCGTGTTACTTGAAAACAAGTATATGGCTGTATTTCACCCCTCCTCTTCTTTTTTTTTTTTTGTTTCCAAAGCAAATGACTGGCATCCCTCTGCACATAAATGCGACCACTGTGATTGGCACCATTTTACTGCTGGTAGTATTTTTTTGGAAGAATTGAAGGTGTGCTAAAGCTGAATAGGCTATTTCCACAGCTACCAACTATATTTGGAAACTCATTTTTCCCTTTTTGACCAGCTGTCCCAACTACCTCAAATGGTGGTTCTGAGATGGACTTACTTGGCGCTTTAACAATTGTGCCAGTTACATCTGCAGCTGCAACTACTGCCACTGAAGCTAATGCCTCAGCTGACTTCCACTCTGGACCTACTTTTGCAGCCACACCGTCAGCAACTTCTGTCACAAGTCAGGTAGACATGATATTATTAATGTAGGAACTAGGAACCATCTAACTATATTTCTGTTCAATTGATTTTAGAAATAACACCGGCTTCCTGCCTAGGTGCCTTGCATGTACTCTGAACATTTCATGTTTCCTATGGATGTTAGTTTGCTTGTGGTGACAATCTTTTCAACCTTATATAAATTGCTTGGTAATTATTATTGGCATCCATAAAATTGGAATGGAATGTATTTCTTCCCCTTTGTTTGCATTTTTGTATTATTTTGAAGTCTAATTAATCAATTTTCTTTTCTCCGATATTATGTATTATCAGTAGTAGTTGTAAATTAATTTAAAATTAAATCTAATTGTTCCCTTGTGGAGTCTGTATTATGAGTGTCCCTCATGCATTCTCGTGGACTCTTTAAATTATATACATCTCTTCTATACATAAAATATTTATATTTGGGTTAATTTCGTCCTCTCCATGCAGCCTTTTGAAGACCCATTCGGTGATGGTCCTTTTAGAGCTCTTCCTTCTGCAGATGGTGTCCCAGCTCAGCCTCAGAATATTGCTCCTGCATCTTCCATCCATCCTAGCACCAACCAAAGTTCTGAACTGCCTCAATCTGTTGCCCAACAGGTGGACACAGTCAACTTTGGGGACGCTTTTCCTGGTATGACTTACACCCCATCCAGCAATCCCTATGCTCAATTTCCTTCAACAAATGCACAATTTTCAGTCCAAGAGTTTCCATCTTCCAACCGGGACACTGATATTTTAGCAGATATTCTCCCACCATCTGAACCTTCACCTTCTGTAGATCCACAGACAGGTTTTTCATCTCAAGCTGGCCACCTTGCACTGCAGGCAAGTTCTCCATCTCAAGCCGGCCAAAATGCTGCACATCCTGCTTATTGTGCTCAAACTAGCCAACCTCAATCTCATACTGGCCAGCCTGCACCTCAGGCAAATTTTCCAGCTCAAGCTGGCCAACATGTTGCACATCCTGGTTATTATGCTCAAACTGGCCAACCTCAACCAGACACTGGTTTTTCGGCTCCCAGCCAAACGACCCAAAACTCTGGTTTTGTGGCTCAAACTGGCCAGCCTGCACCACCAGCAGGTTTTCCAGTTCAACCTGGAGCTCAAACAGGTTTTCCAGGACAAATAACCTCTGCACCCCAGACAGGTTTTGCAGCTGCAAGCGCTGAACCTGCACAACCAAGTGCAAGCTTTTATGGGAACTACCTCCAACAGCAGGGATCTCAATCTCTGGCAACCCCGCACATGGCTTCTCAAACGACTGGTGGACCAACTACACAATACAACACTTCAAGCTTTCCACAATTACAACCAACCACTACATTGACATCTCAGCCAGCTCCTTCCCCTTCAACAGGATCACTTGCTATGGTTCCTCAACAAGCCAAGGACAAATTTGAGCCCAAGTCTACAGTTTGGGCTGATACCCTGAGCCGAGGGCTAGTCAATTTAAACATATCTGGACGTAAGTTCCGACAGTTAGGTCTTTGTTTATGTTAAGTTTATGTTACCTGAAAAATTTTGTCAACTGAAATCCCAAACTTATACTATCTGTCTCCATATGCAGCTAAAACAAATCCACTGGCAGATATCGGAGTTGATTTTGATGCAATAAACCGCAAGGAAAAGAGAATGGAGAAACCTACAACAGCTACTGTGACATCAACTATTACAATGGGTAAAGCTATGGGATCTGGTTCTGGGATGGGCCGTGCTGGTGCAGGTGCCCTCAGGCCTGCTTCAAACCCAATGGTCAGTCCAGGAGTGGGAATGGGAATGGGTGGCCCCCCTGGTGCAGGCATGGGTATGGGAGGATATGGAGGAATGAATCAGCCCATGGGTATAGGTATGGGGATGAATATGGGAATGGGAATGGGAATGGGGCAAGGAGCCCAAATGCAACCAACTGGATTCCCACCTGGATCAAACATGCCCAGTGGATACAACCCAATGATGGGGAGGGGCGGTTATCCTCCCCAACAACCACCATATGGTGGTGGTTATCATCCCCAACAGCCATATGGTGGTGGTGGATACCGATGAGATCAAGCCACCGTCCCTGCATTGAGACCAGTTATGAAAATTATCGTGGTTTGTGTTTGTGATCTAAAGCAGATTGGACAGCAGACGTGGTGGTGGGGGTGGTGCTCTCAAGGTGTTCAATTTTGTAAATTTTTTGGGAAGCTGCTTATAGAGAGACGTATTAGTTCGCTCGAGTGTTTTATGGTCGCTTACACTTTCATGTCTTTTGGGGGCAAACATCAAGAGAGTTATGGAAGATGGGTTGTAGTCTGGTGTGATTGTTCTTTACTGCTGTGAAGTTGTATACCATAGGTGACAATGTCTCTCTCTCTATCTCTCTCGCTCACACACAGGTGTCTCCTTCATCTCTTCATACATTTATTTTTGTGAGTTGTCAGAGATTTTGTAGTATGCAATGCCTACATGCTGAACAATAAAATTGATAATTCTTGTTGGTCCATTGCATTTTGCTTCATTTGATCATTCGGGTTTATCAATTCTTTTGTATTTATTTTGAAGTGTGAAATAGGTTTTAGGATCATGTGGGTATATACTGTATATAAATACATTGTTTTCTAACTTTTTTTTTTTTAATTTTGGAATTTCTATCTTTTATAAATACGGTTTATCTAGGTTGAGTGAGTTGACTTTCGAGATCTTCAAATTCTTAATGATAAAGATACGTAGATGTATATACAAAATTTGAACATCACTCGTCATTAATTTTGTTTTTGACGTTTTTCAAATGTTTTTAATCAATTAAGTTTTAGGAAATTCATTTAAAATGAAAATCGTTCATATCTTATGTATTGAAGAGGAATGCTTTCTTTCTCTGCATATGTGGCTCACTTCCGAATATTTATTTTCTTTTTAATTTTTTTTTTCTATTTGCATATGTTATCTAAATCGGGCTTAAAAAAAAATTGTTAATTTTTGGGGTCAAACAACACAACTTTTATATTGGGCCCGTTTAGCGGGGCCAAAAATAACGAAAAAGAGCAAAAAAATGTAGTTTGAGAGATTTGTTGACGTTTGGGATATAGTTACTAAATCACGTTTTTCAGAGATGAATAGTATAATTTTTTGACTTTTACGTTAATTTTTTGAAGAGAAAAATCATTGAAAGGGTTTTTTTGATTCTATCGGAAAGGTTTTGCGTTAGAATTTTTTGACTTTTATATTAGCCGTTTGGACGGATGAAACAATTAGAAAACCGTCGGAACAGTTTAGTAGGACGGTATACAAAAAATATACAAAAAATAAGATCAA
>QLOD02000013.1:25775819-25800757 GCA_003260245.2 Sideroxylon spinosum | reverse complement strand
ATCAAACTTGGTTTTTACATATGTAATTGTGACTTGTTTTCTCTCTTATTCGCTTTATAATTATGCTCTTGCGTAGTTGGGTTGGTGAGAGTAACTTTGTCCTTGTTTGGAAGGTGCGGTGGAAGAGAAAAGGTGTGCCTTTTTTTTTATTTTTTTGGTTTGGAAAAAGGAAAATGTTCGAGGCGAAAGGACAGAAATGCTCTTTTGAGCACCATCTCTGGTGGAGTGGAGTTTAGTATTTGACTTTTTTGCTGGCTCTTACTCTTGCCCACAGGGGGGGCCTTGGCTTCAAGAGCGTTCGAACTCAAGTAGGTGGGGGTGGCCAAAATCAAGAATAATCAATTTGAGATTTTTAGTCGATTTTAGGTGTTATTTGGTTTATTTTATTTATTTTATTTTTTTGAACTCATTTTTTATTTTATATTTTTTAGAACAAAACAAATAATTTAAACTTATTTGATCACTTATATTTTTAAATTTTGTTTTAAGAAATAGAAAATGAATTTATACATAAAATGAAAAATGACAAAAACTCATTTTGAACGTTTTCAATCAAAAATAAAGAAAATCTCAAAACAAGAAAATAAAATATTTTCTGTTTTCTTATTTTAAGTTTTTTAAAAAATAAATCACATACAACAGAAAATAGAAAAGCAAACCAAATATCAACTTAATTTTAAGTTTGATTTTGTTAGCTACTTTATTCTTAATTTTTTTTATTTTGATTCTAATTTATATATTTACATAATCAAAATTTAAATTAAATATATACAATGTCAAGTTTTTATAAAAAATTAAATTAAAAAATTAGTTTAGAATTCTTTTACTTCTAATAAATTAAAGAAACATATGAATTTAGAATTCTTCATTTCCTTCCTTTTTTCATTTAATATTATTTTTTCAATAAAATATTTACCCAAACACGTCATGAAATAGGTTATTATTTTATTGTATTATTTTAATATTATCAATAGGAATAATGCTAAATGCACTTATAAACTTCTTACATTTCAAAAATATTATATAAATTACTCATTATAAAATAAAATAAAGTATAAAAAACTAGCATTGAAAAGTATTTAATATTTTTCGAATATTATTGTCGTTGATGTTGCTGTTGTTGTCGGCCTTGACTTATTATAGAACGTTTTAACTGACGTTTGCTTTATCAAGTTTAAAAAAAAAGAAAAAAAAATTTACTAATGTTTTTTTTTTTTTTCAAATTTTCCACCAAACATATAAACACTTTTACAAATTTTCTTTAATTTTTATAAATTTTTAACTAATACTCAGTTTCTAATTTTAATCATGTAACCTATATCAATTTTGCATGTAAATTTGACAAAAGTTTACGCACCAAACACCCTCAACACTATTTGTATTTGTGTGTGTATATATATATATATATATAAGTATCATATAAAGGAGTGTTTGATTAGTAAAAAAATTTAACAAAGATATAAAGATTTAATATAAAAAAAATATACGGTAGAAATTTAATTAAAAAAATACAAAAAAAAATTTAAAAATTTTGATTAATTTTTTGACCAATCAGACAGTTCCATAAACTTTCCAGCGGCCGCAGAACGTGGGAGTGGACTTTTCAGCTTTTATAACACCTTTTGGTTTGATGCCCCTTCCCTTGCCCTTCTTATCGTTTAATTGGACGATTAAAACAAATTATTCCTTTGGTGATTCCACTTGAATTTGACCATTCATCGTGAAAAGCAAAAAGAATAAATTAAACAACTATATATATGAATGACTTGTATGTGATTAGTCTAATTTTCAAATAGGATCTTTCGTCCTCCTTTTGCCTCCTTTTGACTACACTTTTTTTTTTAACTATTATTTTAATGTGATAATAATAATATTATGTCATCTCATTTGTAATAATTAAAGTTACATATCTATCTTATTATTTTATACGAATACGATTAATGAGAATTTAAATTTATCTTTTAGAAATCATTAATACAAATATTGAAGAACTTATATAATTGTTAATATCAAATTCAAGAACTTAGTTATGATGTATGAAAACTAGTTTAGATACCTGGAGTTATAAAAAAAAATAAAAAAAAATTGCTTAGTTTAGAAAAAAATTATTTTTTATTAATTTAATATATTTATCTTTCAAATATGAATAAAAAAAATTCATTTTAACCAACTAGATTACTAGCAGCCGCAAAAAGTGGAGTCGTCACTTTCTTAAATATCAAAAGAAGTGGTTTAGGTGTTGATTGAACAATCCAAGTTACCTTGTAGAGTGATGATTCGATTTTTGAGTTTCACCCTTCACAAAAAGCAAATTAGGGAGTGTTTTGCACTCTTAAAAAAAAAAAAAAAATTATTGAAAATTTTTAATACAATCTATATTTTTTTTTGTATTTCGTAAAATTTTTATAAATTTATATATATATATATATCGACGTATTCTAATAAATTTTTATAAACCTCAATAACATTCCACCTACTTTAATAATTTTTCTATAAATTTCAAAAAAACTTTAGCAACTTTCAATAAATTTTGATACAAAATAATTCCAATGGAAACAAAAAAAAGCCATCGGACCGTTTATTTATCTAAAAAGTTAAGGTTCACTATTAATCTTTAAATTCTGATGCAAAACTATTACGATATTTTTTCTTTCCAAAAAACTGATGTAAAATTAAAAAATTTTACTATTCATCGTTAAAAAATATAATTTGGTTATTATATATCAAACATAAAAAAAATTTTAAATCATATATTTTTTTTTTAATTATTTTTATCGCACCAAACAAACGAATCTTGAAGCATAAAATTTGCTGAATGTCTTCAAACCCACTAAAGACTTGGGGCCACCCCCTCCCACCAAAAACAAAAAATTAGAAAACAAACATAAAAGTGTTTGACACGCAATAGTTAACTTTTTCCGAAGAAAATAGCACATTCCTCAATTCCAAACTACCATTTTGCCCCCCGTTAAGCTGGGATTTTATTTTATTTTTACTCTTTTCCTTTTCTTTTAAATGTGGGGCAAAATGATCTTTTTCAATTTATTAAATCCATATCCAATAAGCAAAAATACTTGCAATCCCAAGCAGTAGCCAAATAATTTCTTAAAAAAAAATAAAAAAAGAAAAAGGGGGTACCGTATTTACTTGCATGCCAAACAGTGCCTAGCCATAACAAAAAGATTTTTTTTTTTGTTTTACGGTTTATATTAAAATGCTGACGAAAGAAAACTTATTGCGAAAATACTGTTAATGAGAAATCGCGTTTTCAGATCGTGATTCTTGGCAATTGTATAAGTTAAGAATTGCCACTTAAAATGGCATTTTTTTGCTCCATGAACCACTACTTCAAAAGACGGTTCTTAAATCAACAGAAATAAAATCCTTCTTACTATGTTACCTTCGGCTTCACAATAACTAAGACAGAAATCATGCTTTTCGTTTCACTTATTTGATAGTTTTCTTTATATATATATATATGTACCTTTCCGGAATCAGAGGGGAGAAGAGGAGAAGATTACACATTTCCGGAGCCAGCCATGACAGAGACGCCTCTGCTGCCTTTTCTTGAAGAGGAGAGTCGAAGATGAGAATAGACGAGTTGGAAGAGAGATTGAGTGGGAGATGAGAAAGAAAGAGAATGGTCAAACTTGAAGCTGGATCGACGGAGTCTGGAAAACTGAGGGTAATACGAAGTTGCCAATTTGGGGCTGAAAATTTGGAATGCCAGAGATGTGGAGGCGCCTGTGGAAAAAAAAAAAAAGATGATTTTCACAGTTGATTTAAGAACCGCCTTTTGAGGTGGCGATTCTTAAAGTCTAAAAAACGCCCTTTGATATGGCGGTCCTTCACTTATACAATTATAAAAATCGCAGTCTGAAAACGCGTTTTTTCATAATCAGTATTTTCGTATAAATTGTATAAAGCATCCATAAAACAAAAAAAAAAGTCTAACAAAAAGGGGAGGGGGGTGGAATTCTTGTAGTAAGCAGCTATCATGGACCCGAACAGTGAAAGCCCAACACCAAAGCACTCCAATATTCCTCTTAATTAAGCTACTTTAGTTGTAGGAAAATACTTGACAAACAAAGCCTTAGCAGGTGTTTGGTTGCTTCGAAACTGAATCCGCCTATATAGCCCACAAAAAATTATTGAAGCATGCATCTTTTATGGACCTGAACACACAAAACCAAAGCAGCAATACAACTTTTTACTGACACATACAGCAACTTTTGGTTAAAAAAAATAAGTGGTAAAGTAATTTTTATTTTTTTTCCCTTCTTTTAGCTAATCAACTTTGGGCTGTGTAAACTAAACATGGGGCATGTAAGGCCAATTTAATAACAAGTTATTTATTTATTTATTTTCTTGTATGTTTAACAGTTTTTATTTTCAGTTGTTGTCCTTTTTTTCAAAAAAACAAAAAACAAAAATGTGCTTGGTAGTATAATTTTATTTAAAATAACTAATTTTATTTTAGTAAAATATGTTTATAAATCAATTATTTTAATAAATATTTATATTAATTTAAATAAATATTTTATAAATTTATTTAGTTATATTTACTAAATTATTTGTAATGATAAATAAAATCAATAACGAAAATAATCTAATAATAAATTATTACTTTAATTACTAAAAATTAATTTAATTTAATGAAAATTCATTTTAATTGGTAATTATCATTTATTAAAAATCTTAATTCAAAAAAAATAAATTTAATAAAAACTTATATAAAAAAATAAATTTTAATTAAATAATTATTTTAATAGGTAATTACTATTTTAAAAATATTTTGATTAAATAAAATAAATTATTTCAATATAATATGATATAAATTTACAAAATACTTTATTTAGAAACTAATTGGTAAAATATTTATAAAAAATTAGAAATCTATATAATAAATAGGCTCGAGGAGTTTGGTCCCACATGACATCCACTGAGGGGGGGACTGGGCTCCGGTGCCAAATGACACGGATAATGATTAGTATATTTACTGTATAGACTTAGGTTTTTAAATAAGTCTTCATTTTTGGGTAATAAAAAAATAAAATTAAAAATATACCAAATACATTTTTATTATCAATTTTAAAGTTTTACTATAAACGAAAACATGTGCTCCGGTACTCAAACTACTCCCACCGGTACCACCATCGTCTGACTTTGAAAGCTCAAAACCCACCACCCAATGCAATCCTCGTCAGATTTCACTGATGGCACCACCACCACCATCACCACCAACACCAACGCCGCTGCCGCCACCACAGCCGCAACCACCAGCTATAAACCTTCTCAAGAAACCCTTAGTCAGGGTCTTAATCGTCACCATCCTCTGCTCTCTCTCCTATAGCCTTTCCTTCTACAATCACAACCCTTACTCCAATTCAACTACTTCCTCCACTCCTCCTCTTCAAGACCCATCTTGTTTCCACATCAGCAACATCACTACCCACCAAAACCCATCTCAATCTCTCCTCTTTGAACCCCACCACTCTCTCCCTCTCCCACCAGACCCTCCAGAAAATCACCAGTTCTTCCCTTACTGTCCCAAGAACTTCACAGACTACTGCCCTTGCCAGGACCCTTACAGAGAGAGCCAGTTTAGTCGAGCGAAATTCTTTCACAGAGAGCGGCATTGCCCTGTAAAGGCTGAGACTTTGAGGTGCTTGGTGCCCAAGCCAGTGGGTTACAGAAGGCCATTCCCATGGCCTAAGAGCAGGGACTATGCTTGGTTCAGCAATGTGCCTTTCCCAAAGCTCACTGTGTTTAAGAAAAACCAGAATTGGGTTAGATTAGAAGGCGACCGGCTTGTTTTCCCTGGCGGAGGGACTTCGTTTCCGAATGGGGTTAAGGGTTATGTTGGTGAGATCAATCGGATTGTGCCGTTGAAGTCAGGGAATATAAGGACTGTTCTTGATGTTGGTTGTGGTGTGAGTGCCTTGCCTTTACAATCCCTTTTTTGTTTTTTTTTTTTTTTTTTGTTTTTTTCTCTCTCTCTTCATGCCTTATCTGGAATTGGTTATTCTTTTGGCTATTGTTTGGATCTGAGAACTGTTTTTATTTTTTAAATTGAGTTCCGCTTTACTTTTGGAATTTTGTTTGCTATTGCATAAATTTTGTGCTTGTTTATTGTATATCTATGTTGTTTGGTTGGGCCTTCAAGTAGTTTAATAAGAGTAAGAACAAGAATGGATATACTTACTGCAGCGGATGGTTAGGCACGTTTTGTCCCATCATTGGTTTTACATACATTGAATTATAAAAGAATTGAAAATGGACTGTTCTTGACACGTGGTTTGTGGGTTGAGTACTTGAGTACCTCTGCATTTTTTTTTTTTTTTTTAGTGGAATTCCTCCTTTTTTGTCTTAATTCATTTTTGATATATTTGAATGGGTGCATATTCTTTAGCCATTAGTTAATCTAAAAAAAAAAAAATTGTTCCTTTGCTCATTCTCTTTCTCACTTCCTACTTTGCTAGAAGAAAGGTTTGCGCAGCCAGTTATGTTGTCATGACTTAGTAAGTTATGCCAGGAAACCTTTTTTTCCATGCTTGATATGTTGGGTGTTTTCCACATTCTTCTCAGGTTGCAAGCTTTGGAGCTTCCCTCATGGGCTACAACATTTTGACAATGTCTATTGCACCAAGAGATGTACATGAAGCTCAGGTGCAGTTTGCTTTAGAAAGAGGACTTCCAGCTATGCTTGGTATGCTCAGTACCTACAGGTTACCATACCCGGCGAGATCTTTCGATATGGTTCATTGTTCAAGATGCCTTGTACAATGGACTAATTATGGTACTTCATACTTGAATTTTTATTTTTATTTTTTTTCGGTATATATATTTCAAGGGGCATGTTTGGATACTGCCAATGAGTAAATACATTCTAGTAGCTCTTTCAAAGAAAGATACTAATCCGTAATGGGTTGAATTGTTTTTTGTTTCTAAGAGTTCTTTATATTTTAGGCATTATTAAAAGTTAAAACTCGGCTTTGACAAGCTTCCTCTTGCGAATTTGAAATCTGGATTTGAAACTACGCATTAAGTAATATTGATCAAATCTAGAAACTATGACAAAAAAATTATACTCAAATGATATATAGAAACGAGTGATTTTGGACTGGTGGTTTCCGAATATCGCCTCTGTTAAAAGTGTATTGAGATGGTAAAATCTAATTCTTTCTTTTCTGAGATGGTAGATGGATTATTCTTGTTGGAAATTGACCGTGTTTTGCGGCCCGGTGGTTATTGGGTATTATCTGGGCCACCCATAAATTGGAGGGTTACCTATAAAGGTTGGGAAAGAATCCCTCAAGACCTTGAAAATGATCAGAAGCATTTGGAAGATCTTGCTCGGCGACTGTGCTGGAAGAAGATTAAAGAGCAGGGTCGTATTGCAGTATGGCAAAAGCCTACTAATCATATACATTGCAGTCAAAAGTTGAAAACTTGGAAAGCTCCAAAATTCTGTGCTGAAGCTGATCCCGATGCTGGTTGGTGAGTTTATTCATCATGTGTTCACATTTTGCCTATTTAGCCATTCTGAATATATGCTAAGAAGTTCTGACATTACAAAATAAGTGTTGCCATTGTGTTCAAAACTTGTCAGTTCGTCTGCATGGGATTCTTTTGGTATAATTTTTCATTGGACATGGGTACCACATGCTTAGGATCGAGCGACTAGAAAGCCCTAAAATCATCTCATATCTGCCCGGTCTTTTGGTTCTCTTGTACGTTGAAAAATGTTTGATTTATGGATTGAAATGTTGAATAAGTATTATATTTTCAATATTTTTGGTGTTTGTGGATGTGAAATTCACACACACACACACACATATATATGTATTTTTCCATATACTCAGACCTGTATTCTCATTTCTCATGATCGGCAAATGTCAATCTGTATACCATATTCATGCCTGTGCTTTTGAGAGCATGGTATCAAGAGAGGAATCAAAACTGAATAGTTTTGGAGCCTCCAAGCAAAAATTATGGTGGTGTCCTATAACATTTACTTAACAAGCTGTGCTGGTGGATCCAACGCTTGAAAAATCTAAACCAGAAACCCCTTTGATAAAAAGCATTGACATTTTCTGTCTTTGGTATACCATGTCCCTGATGAGCTTAATTCCCTGGAAAATTTATCTCCTGTCGTTTTTCTTTCCGTCCTAGCTTTTTGTTTCTTTGGCATAAAAATCTTCAAGCTAAATGTGTCAAATAGTTAATACTATTTTTTATACTGAGAAACTGATTCAAGGAAGTTAAACAAGGTTAGGCTCTTCGTTTTGAGATAAAAAAGCGTGTCATTTCCCATCTTAAGTGTTCAAGTTGGTTGAATTTTATGCCTCGACAATTACACAGTTGCATTGGCGATATTATAAACAATGGACTATGCATAGGTGCTCTTTCTTTAATTAAAATTGTTGTTCTCTTTAGGTACAAGAAAATGGATGCTTGCATTACTCCTCTTCCAAATGTTGCAGATGTACATGATATATCTGGAGGTTCCCTTCAGAAATGGCCCAAAAGGTTGAACATTGCTCCACCTAGGCTCAAAGGTTCCGGGATTACGATCAAGACCTTTAATGAAGACAATCAGTTGTGGAAAAGGAGACTTTCATATTATCGAAGTATTCTCAAATCTCTTTTGTCTGGACACTATAGAAACATAATGGACATGAATGCTGGAATGGGAGGTTTTGCTGCAGCACTTGCTAACTCTCCGGTTTGGATTATGAATGTGGTTCCTTCTGATGCAAAAAGTGATATACTTGGCATCATCTATGAGCGTGGCCTTATTGGAACCTACATGAACTGGTAAAAATCAAACAAAATTCTATTATTCCTCTATAAGATATGGATAATAGAAGTTTTTGTCTTGCATTGTTTACTTTACAGTTCTCATTGGTGCAATCATACTTGTAATTACATAGTTGTTTACTTGTCTTCTGTTCCATGTGAGGGAGTCTGGGCTATTTGCATAAACTTGCATTGCATGTGTATTGGGTGCGGATGTGTTCCTAAGCATCTAACTTTATCTAATTAGCTTGTCCAAGGACACTGAAAAAGTTTCTGGTCTCTTCTTTATTTCATTTGTTAATTCCATAAAGCTTTATAATTTTTTTAATTGTTAAATTGTGGACACAAGAGACTAAGAACCTGACTATGTTGATGTGATAACTTCTGCTTCCCTGAGATTAATTTCCATTGACTGGAAAGCAGTCGAATATATGAATACAGGAGGAGAATGAAAACCATTTTTCAACCATCTGAAAATTTTGTTTTCTTTTGCCCTCTTATCTGTTCATCTAGTTTTGTGGTTACTTGCATTTGTTCTAGCTTAGATCTCTGGAATTTATGCCTACATCAGTCAAGCATGCATTTTCCTTGTAACACAGAGGAGCCTTCATATTGGGTTTCAGCCCTCTTATCAGTTTAACTATTTGATTGACTTTGTGAATGGTTATATTAATTTGTGCAAGTGCCACTAGTTTCAGTACGACTTGCTCCTTTCAATTTATCCATAGGCAAATCAGCTGATTTACAGAGATTTCTTGCTTGCAGGTGTGAGCCCTTCTCGACATATCCTCGAACTTATGACTTAATACATGCTAATGGATTGTTTAGCATGTATAAGGACAGGTAAATATCTAAATTCAGCTGCTCCTCCAGAGTTGTTTAGACATTGCATGGAAAAGCCGTGATTTTTCTGTTGCTTCAGTTGCTACAATTCGTGCAACTAGTTACGTGCTAGGAAAAACGTATTGAAATTATCTATCCAGTAGATTAGATGTTATGCAAAGGCAATGGTTTGGTCATTTGTAGTGAGAGACACATCTATGGACTCCATTGGCAATTGCATTTACAACTAGTCTGTATCTTTCACGTTAATTTTGCGAGCCCCACTCCCCCTTTTGAGAGATTATAGAATTGTTAGTATGATTTTCATAGAATTCTTACAGAATTTGATGATTTTTCCCCGTCTTTGCCATCTTCCACCATATCCTCAGAATTTTGCAGCAAATTTTGAAAACTAAATGCTGATAACACACTCGATCTCTTGCGCACTCTTGTCAGAAGTTTAGCTCATCACTAATCAAAGGGGCAGCGAACTAAACATCACACCATAAAATTCTGGGCATTGGTCTTAGTTTTTGCTGTCTTAACCAGAGAGTTTTGCGGGGAAAAATATTTCTGGCACCCCGTTGTTTTCCCTTCTTTATTAGTAAAATACTTAAAACCTACTCCTCTGGGCTAATATATGGTTGAATTTATTCAATATCTGCATCGGTGACAAAATAATATTACAACTTAACAGTTACTTTGCTTCTATGCAGGTGTGACATTCTTGACATTCTCTTTGAGATGTATCGAATTCTTCGCCCCAATGGAGCTGTTGTAATAAGAGACCATGTTGATACTATTGTGAAAGTGAAACGCTTCACGGATAGGATGAGATGGAATGGCAAGGTTTTACACAGCGAAAATGGACCTTTCCATCCTGAGAAGATACTCTTCATTGACAACTCTTAGTAGAACAAGTTTCCAAACATGTTGAAAAAAGTAAAATTTACTAATTTATTGTACATTGGTTGTATTAAATTAATTAATAAGCTGTATACGAAATCACCTCAAAGTTCAGAACTACAGCTGTGTTTGTATCGTGTTTGATCTTTCCCACATGGCAAATGTTTGGAGTAGAATTGCAATTGCCGGGTTGAGAGATATGTGTGTGAAAACATTGGCGTAGGTATGAGAATTTGATGGCCATGGTCCAGGGATTTGTTTGGTGGCACAGACAAAGTTCATTTTTGTACTTTGTTATCTTATATTATTTTTTTAACGAAAATATAATTTTATTATGTCATAATTTTTAAACATATTATTTACATTCATAAAAAATTTACCAAAAAAAAAAAAAAAAAAGCTTTCGAATAAGAGAATCAGGACAAATAAAACCCAAAATAATATAATTTATAGGCAAAAAAGATCATATAAAATGAGAGAAAAAAAACTTAAAAAAATTCGTTCCGTGCTACCAAAAAAGTGATTTATTAATTTGAAGTTTTATGTTTTTTTTTAATTTTATCCATTGACAATTTTTCACCTTTTGATAATAAATCAGCAGCGTAAGAGCCGTTTAAAAGTTAAATTTTTGTTAATTTTTACAAAGTTTTACTGTTTTCTTTTAATTTTTGGTCATCCTTTTTTTTTTGTACGTTAATTTTAAAACTTTAAAATCTATGATTTTTTTTTATCAAATTTTATCAATTTTTTTACCGTTTTGTTAATTCTTTACTAATTTTTTTAATCAATATTATTCGAACGAATTTAATAATTTTTTAAATTATGTCAATCAAACATAAAGAAGTAATTCCCACACTAAATTTTTTTGTTTGTTTTCAAGTTTTTGACAAATACTCTTTTGGACTTATTTGGCTAATAAAAAAACTAAAAATTATAAAAAATTTATATTTTTTTCAATCATATTGTATCATGTATCATTTTTATATCAAATTTTTATGTATTTATTATATTTTTTTATTAACTTTTTTCTAATTAAACATTTTTTTTTAATCGGTTTTGAAACTTACATGTATATATATATATATATATCTATTTTTCATTTTTTTTTTTCTTTGACCCGACCAAACGGCCAACTCGTTCATTTTCGGTCGTTCCAAGCCTTCAAAGGTTAAACCCTAGGAGAGCACTCCTCTTTCGGAGGGAAGGAGGGAGGGAGGGGGAGAGAGAGAGAGAGAGAGAGAGAGAGATGGGTGATAGCAGCAAAGAACTTCTGCAATTGGAGAACAAGAGTTCTTCTTCCTCAACTCTAGGTCTTTCTCTCTCTCTCTCTTCTCTATTTATACGAGCGACCTGTACTGGTCTACGTTTCGCGTAGATGGGTATGTAACTTATGTATCGTAACCCTGTGCTTTTTATTTTTACAGAATCTAAGCTTATTGTCCACAAAAACAACGACTTGAAGCAGACCCAAAACCCAAAACCTAAACCCCCTGATGGAATGCGGCTGACTTCTGCTGTTCCCAAAAGCCAAGGTGCCCAATTCAACTGGAATGCTTTGCTGCTTGATGTGCTTGTATTTATTTTCTATGTATTTTTTTGTTTTGTTTGATTGCACTTCCATGTAACTGGGTTTTATAGTTGACAATTTTTGTTAATTGTATGATCATGTGAATATCACTCAAGCATGAATGAAACACGTATACATATTTTATGTTGTCATTGATGGTTCATGCCTAATTACCAAGACGTGCCTATTTTGTTTTTACTTTTTTTTTTTTTTTTTTTAGCCAAAAAATTATAAATAATAAAAAAATTAAAATTATAGAACTAAAGAATGAAATTTAACCAAAGTGCAGGGTGCACACTATTTATTCTAGTTGATTTTTTTTTTTTTTTTGATGAAAGTGCAAGGGTGGGGTGATTAACCCGATTCTTTTACTACTAATGAGCTCTGGGGAAACCTTCTGGATCGGGAAGAAGCACCATCAAAGCAGCTATTTTGGAAGAGCCCGACCATGGCAATGCTAATGAGCTTACCATCAGTGGGCTTAACTCTGTACTGAGATGATTATTTAGTTCCAAAATGAAATATCACTAAACAAGCACAAGGCTCAAAATATGACATGCTCCACTCTAGTTGATCGCCCACTCTCTTTAACGTGAGTTGGAGATCCGTACGCTCAAACCCACAAACAAATGTACACAATCGAAGACAAATTAAGAACAGAAAATAATCACGAAGGAGAAGGAACGAGATAGAGATTTACTAGGTTCCAACTTAAGCTAATTGCTTAATCGTACGTTCGTGGGGTGCTGGGTGTTTCACTGTGATGAATTATATATATATATATATATATATATAAAAAAGGATTACAATGGAGGCAATCATAGGCGTTTCTTTTATAGTTGTAAGGAACCCTAGCACTTAAAAAGAAAAAAAATCCTAAAACATAAAAGGTTGTTTTAGTTCTTGTTTAAATCAGACTTCACACTTAACATTCCAAGAGGCCATGCTATCTTCGGGAAGAATATTTTCTGCCATTACTTGAAGTTTATTACAACCTAAAAAAGTCGGGGAAAGACTATAAAAAAGAATGACGTTTGCTATCATTCTAGATGAGATTTCGTATAAATGTTGTTTTGTGTAGCATTTTTAAAGAAATTTAGTAGATTATAAACAACTCAATAGTATTTTGATGCCATTTAAAACATCATCACGTTCGGAATGTATATAGTTGTCATCAGCATTCTTATTCCTACTGTTGGAACTGATGATACTATAATATATTCCTTTTGTTACAGTTCTTGGAAAAGTGAAGCACTTCTTAGGATTCATGTCAGAAGCAAATAAAAGGCTGCAGGATGATGCAAAGGCATGCATTTTAATATCATTAAATAGTTAAATCCCTTAATTTGTCTATCAGATTTTTATCAATTCTCTATTTCATCCTGACATGAATTTAAATTCTTGTAACTCAGGACAATGCCAAGGACTATGATATTGAAGTGCTTACTGGGAACGAATCCGAATACATTGAAATGGTAATAAGGCCTTTTTCGTTCATTAGTTCTCCTGGGACCAAGCGGCACAAATCTTATTTCCATCATTGACATTTGGATCTATCCAATTCAGGATTTGATGCTGGGTGTTGCTGATCTCCATACACCTGAGGCTGTTGCTGCTGCTGAGTCCACGATAGCTGGTTGTCAACCAGTGATTTCTTTGGCAGCTAGCAGTAGTGGAACAGGATCGGAGGATAACAGTGACGATAGTAGTGATGATGAGAGCGATGAGGATAGTGAGCATTTGACAAGCTCTCCTACCGAACACAAAAGATCTACTGCATTCGCCGCAGATGATTCTTCGAGCGAACCCTCAAGAAACTGTATTTCAAAAAAACGACCAAAGATTGTTGAGCTCTCGTAGATCTAAGGATCCTTCGCCCAAAATTATTGTGGAGAATGAATACCTTAGACAGCGATAACATACTGTCAGTGAATGAGAATTGTTGGCTTCTCCACATGCAGAATTTATGGAACGCTGCTAAAGTTTTGGATGTGGATGTCTGCTAGGTTATTAGTGAAGAAAATGGAAATATGGGGCTGTGGTCCTTAGGGTTATAATCAGTAGCTGAAAGCTTAATGGTTTTACCGGCTATGATTTTGGGATAGCATATATCAACTGTCTAAGTGTTTGTTTACTTTGTATGATTGTATCTGCATTTTCAATTGTTTCCCTCAGTGCTTCTATTTCCGTGTCCGTGTTCCATGTATGAATTCTAATCTATATGTTATTCTTCACTAATTCTATTGATTAGAGCCCTTAGGACTAGAATACTGCATTTTATACCCATATCCATAGCCCCTCCTATTATGGCAGGCTTAGAGAACTGCTATTGGGTACATGCCAACATTTCTTTAGTCACCCCATAATTAAGTGTGGGAGCTTTTTTTTAACCATTGGGTAGGGATCAAAATCAAATCCAGTGGTCCCATGAAAATTCAATTCAATGATCAAATGTTTTGAGTTCTTCTAAATTTGCTATACTATATGCAATCACGTTATATCATATCTACCAAGTTAATTTATCTGAAAATCAATTTATTGAAAATTTTATTTATGTATTAGTGAAAATAGATTGATCCTCCCACGTTGAAGTTGATTTGTTTTATTTATTTTTTTATTTTCTTAAAAAAATGGGGATGAAGATAGAGTTACGTAAAAGAAAGTAAAATTCATAGAGTCATATAAAAAAAGAAAGTTAAATTCATAGTTTTTAAATTATTCTAATTTTAAAACCTTTGATAAAAAAAAGAATTCGCTATGAAATAGATATAACTTTGTGTTATTAATATAATGTAATAAATTAAAGAAGTGTAAGAAAAAATAATAATAACATGTGATATGAGTATGGTTTTTATTAATTATTTATTTTAAATAATTATTAATAATTTGGATCCTTGGGTTAATTTGAATATTGTAAGATTATTGTTAATTATTTATTTTAAATAATTATTAATAATTTGGATCTTTGGGTTAATTTGAATATTGTAAGATTATTGTTAATTTTTTTCTAGTAAAAAAACCGAGAAATAAAAAGGTCAAATAGGCGCAAATAAAGGAGGTCCAGCCAGTGGCCTTCCGAAAACCCCTGAAACCGGGTTCTGTACGGAACCGTCATCCATACCGGTTTAACAGGGAACCGACAACTCTGTCTTTGCTGAAACTAGTCAAGACAGCTTCTGATTTGGGGGATACGGTTCAATTGCTCGACGATTGCTCTTCTTCTCAACCAGGTCTCTCTCTCTCTCTCTCTCTCTCTCTCTCTATATATATATATATATATATACTCATATATTTATAGGTTTGTAGTTGCTAATATTTGAAAATAATTTTGATGTTGAATTTGTTTCAGACTGTTTCATCGTTTTGTCCTAGAAATTTTGTTCCACGCAATATCTCTGTCTCTCTCTATTCAATATGAGAGTGGGAATTTGGGTTTTATGTGGGTATCAAAGAACAAGACCTTTTTTTTTTTTTTTTCTTTTAACTTTTTTGAAGAATATTTCTGATTTTTGGTTTTTATCTTCTGGAATACTTCAGTCCAGTTGGACCTATGTTTTGACTCGACACATTTTGTGAGTCGATTCATTCATGAATTGGACAATTCATGCGTGCGGTTTTATAAAATGAACCAACTTGACAAAACGAGGGAAATTGTTTTTCTGATTAAAATGGAAGTTTGGTCTTTCTTTTTATTATATATTTAGGTGATCGGTAAAGCTGTTCTGTTTGGCACTTAGGTAAGTCTTGATTTAACTCAGTACAAATAAAGAAATTTTGAATTACTTAATTCAAAATGAAATGATTTTATTGATGCAACTAAATGGCCCCTAATTGTTTTTGAGTACTTATACAAGGATTTGCAGAATTCACCTTCATGGGTTCTGTAGATAATAATTGGTATTAAAAAATAAAATAAAAAAATTATGAACAACTTAAGAATATTACTGTATGAGCCCAAAGGAAAATCAATAAATAAATAAAGAAGCCTCGTAGTTCATTTTACTTGATTGTTTCTTGTGTATTTTTGAATGTGTGATTACAATATCAGGATTGATTCAAGTGACTGGATAATTTAGCCGGTAACCTTGACCTGATTTATTCTCCGAGTTTGTTTAAGGTGCTTTAGTATAGTGTGTTAGGCTAAACAAATTGCAGACATTCCAAACAGAGAGGTACTTTCCAGAAAAAATATCCAGTCAGTTGAATCAGTGTGGGACGCATGTATCTCATATTACATATGCTTATAGGATCATAGCATTCTATCATGTAGCCCTGGGCACAATCTAGTCAACCCCTTAGGTTTTGCGCTATAGTCCCCCGCGAATGCTACAATATGGGTATTTCTATCCCAAAAATGTTTTCGCACTCCTAAAACATTTTATATTACAGTAATTTTAGACCATCATATACGCATATGCTTAAACAGCTATCACTATCTTTGACTTGGTGTTAGGAGTTTCATTGTTCTAAAATTAGAATGAAAGAGAAATCTTGACCCTCGATGACTGAAGTCCATGGTTCAGTTATGCATCAATTTGAAATTTTCCTTCTGTTTCAGACTTTCAGTTAATAAGCTCATTTGTTGCTATTCTACAGTAGTGCTTGGGCTCATGGTAGTTGTGCATGTTGCCACCATAGCACCGTAATTCTTGGACCATACTTTTTCTCGATTAAAATGACATTACATTATCCTCTTATCACTTGAAATACCAAAATATGTAGCTGGTTATTTTCTTGGTTGAGTAATGAATTTAACAATCCTTTACTTAAGGATATCCGGTTTAATTTCTTTTGGGATGTGGTTCGGATTTAATGGATTTCTAGTTTTATACATTTTTTTTTAATGTTTCAGCTGGATCAACAAACCCTCACCACCTCGTGTCCTTTAACTTTTCCTTTTGCTTTTTCCATTTATTTCTGTCTTTTATTTTCATTTTCTTGTGAGTTGTTTTCGGTGTAGGCTTGATTAATTATTTTGTTTTATGGTTTGTTTCTATTGGGTTCTAACATATTTTTAAAATATTTATTTTCTATATTAGGTTCTGGTAACAATATGTACTGAAAATGCAATTTTCTTATCATCAAATTGTGGATGTTAAATTGTGTTCTTTACTTGAGTTCGAGCTTTCTATGTAACAGCAAGCTATGGAGGAATTTTCATTTTCCCTGAATTGTTTCTTGTATGTAACTTAAACAGATGGAACACTCCATCTCCTATCTTGCTTTTAGAGGATCCATTGCTGAAGCGATTGCTGAGTCTAAAAGGCAGAAGAAACTTTTCGTAGTTTACATTTCAGGTAATGCTTCTTTATGTGATATCTGTCTACGGTTTTTAATGATTCTGGTTAATTAGCAGCCCATAGTGTCTGCATTGCTAAACATTTTTACATCAGGGCAGTTTTTTGTTAGCAACTTGCTTTTACTGATTATTGAGTGCAAAGATAATTGGGGGAGGCTTGGGCTATTTCTCCAAAAAGACATGTTATATTGGTGCTCAAAGGCCGTGATAAGTAGGCAAGGTTTTGTACTTAATGATAGATGATTGCTCGCAGATGGGCTAATTTACCAGTGTAAGATTTGCTTGGAGTTTCTAATGTTGGAGCACGGTGTGTAAAGGAAGGAAGGATTTATATTTTTACATCACTATTTTAGCAATGGTAATGGTTAAAATATTACTACACTACCATGATTTTTAGTGACTTTTCACATACAGCGTAGACCTAGAAATGCACTAACAAGAACAGTGATTGGATTCAAGTTGAAGACGTAAAAAAGACAAAAAGGAAGACTTAAAAAACATGGACTGAAATTGTGAAGATACCTAGTTTCAAATAACTTCATTAAAAAACATGACCCTTGGGAGAAATGAATGGAAAAAATGGTTAATATGGCCAAACCCAACTAAGTTGGAATTAAGGTTTAGTTGAGTTGAGACTCTTGTACTTGATTCTCCCGTCCAATATAGAAGGAGAAAAGAGCAAAAAAAAAAAAAATTGTTCTATGTAGCTACAGATACAATGATATACTAAAAATGGAAAGAGGCTTGCTTTTGTTTCAGTTGTTTGGACTTATTTTATTGGTTGTGTGGTGTTAAAGAAGTACAATCAGACTTCTGATAATTATAAATCTCTTTCAAGCTTACTTATCAAAAAAAAAAAAAAAAAAATCTCTTTCAAGCTAGTATGTGATTAGCTGTCGAAGTTCAGTAGTAGTTTAACACTTGAATATTTTCTGAACTTAATTTCTCCCTTTTGGTTTCTTTACTCTCAACTATTTACTACTTCATTGGGCATTGGACTTGCTAGGCAAGGATTAACATTTTTACCTTTCTTTCTGTCTTGCCAGAGATTCTACTCTATAAAGTGACTTACCTTTGAATACATGTAGTAGAACTGCATTAGTAGATGCTTTTCACTATTAGTCAAGTCTAGATGCTTCTGTATCTGAAACCCGTTAACTTTTGTTAAATGTATCTTAATTATTTCACATTTCTTTTAATTTAAAAATGTCACTTGATCTGTTCATTCAATGCTCCAATTTTGCGTTTTAGGTGACAATGTAGAGTCAACTCATTTAGAGGAATCAACTTGGAAGGATTCAAATGTAGGTTTTCCTTACCACATTCCTTTTCTCTTGTAGTTATTTTACATTAAAATTTGTTTGATGTTTTATATATTCTTCAATGTTCTTATAGTCATATGCTGCCTTCAGGTGGCAGAGTCAATATCAAAGTACTGCATTTTATTGCACATCCTGGGGGGGAGTATTGATGCGGCAAATTTCTCGGCAATATGTATCCTCTGTTGAATGGCATTGCTCCTCTGAAATTTTGCATGAAACTTTCAATTTTCCCCCTCATTCATCACTTTGTTTATTGCTATTGTGTTTTCTAATTAAGATATCTATTGATGTTGAAGTTAAAAACGGGAAGTTAGATAGAATTTACTTATGTCTTCCATCTTCCTTTCTTTGATAACTAGACATGGCTGCATTTATATATCTTTTTCTTTCTTCATTAGCAAGGTAATTGGATAAATCTCTCCAGGAAAAAAAATAGTTACATATTTTTTGGCAAGTCAAGTGCACGATTTTATTCTAGGAGACTACATGAAATACAGCCTTGCCAGGATTTTAGTAATATAATGTTTCTTTTCTTGCTCCCCGTCTTGTTTTCGTTTTAGTAATTGGGACATTGGTTCATTTTTTTTTTTGGGGGTGTTTCTAGTGACCTCAATGAAACCAAATTACATGAACAGTTCTGAGTGAGATATGAACCATACTGTAATTGCTTCTTTTAGTAATAGAAAAGATTGGCTTTGTTCCATATAATTTTGCTCCATTTTACTTTCTTTGAAACTTTTGATATCTGTCCAAGGAAGAAATCGTCATTTTGTTTCCATTGAATTGACCAAAATGTTTCAGTTTGCTTGCAAAACTCACAAACCACCTGGAAACAATATTCTGGTATTTCCACTGAAGCACAATGAGGTGCTCCGAAATGTGGGTTTGTTAACACCAATCATGAATCGAACAAGTCTCAATTTTCCCATATTTTTTTGTTCATAGAAAGAAAGATATTTGAGAACCGGGAGAACACAGTAGTATAAAAGATAAGAGTTCTTCTACTTCCTCTTTTTTCTTTAACAATGCAAGATAGTTGTGTCACCAACAGTCGATCTGTATTTCAGCTCTCAAGTACAAGAACCTCCTTGTTGTCCTTTGCATCCTACCACCTAGAATTTCTTATTTTTATATTATTCTCCCCTTTCCAAACAGGATCCATTAAATCCTTTTTTTGTTTTTTTTTTTCCTCGTTGGTATTATCTTTTTGCTTCTCCCTTTGCTAACTTCGGCTGTATATTTGATATTCAGCTTTGCATTTTTCTTTATCTTTTATTTACTATTGAAAAGGCCCACTTGTTTGTTAAAGAGACATTTCCCTTTCATCACAGCATGACTTTTTCCCCCCTCTTTTTTTTTTTTTTTTTTTTAATTATTGTGAAATTTTTGGATAAATTGCTTGCATTACTTAGTTTTTTCGCATCTTCAGAATCATATGTGCTTCTATTTAGCTTCACATTAACATTGACTTAATTATTTTTTAACTTTTCTTCCTATAGAAATAGATGTTCAGCTAATTAATCCTTGGGCTTGTATTTATGTAAGCAAGTATTACTTCTTATTGCCTAATGTTTCAGTGGCTTGCCATCATGTATACCATTTCTTTCTTGTTGAAGGCCTTACTGTTGCAACCCATCTTCTTTTTTTGTAGTTCTTTCAGTCCTTTGGTATTCGTTTGTATAGTTAACATATTCGTTTGTGTAGTTAACATTCTGCTGCAGTTTCATTTTTCTAGAACTCTATTTTGTTCTAGTGTGTAGGAATCTCAAGCTTTTGCTAATTTTTGAAAAATGAACTGTGTTTCCTTGCATCAACCTTCATAGACCCACAGGAATCTGTTCCTTGTATAACAGCTATTGGGTACAATGGTTTACAACTTTGGCAAAATGGTACGGTATTTCCTTAAGTTGAAAATTCATTCATTCCTTTATTCATTTTGGTAAATTATACTGGATAATTTTTAAATTTCTTTCGAATTGAATTGATGAGCAGAGGGCTTTGTCAGTGCTGATATCCTAGCTTCCAGTCTTGAGAAGGCATGGCTGAGTCTTCATGTCCAGGTTTGTTGAGCACAAGATTCTTGTTGTGTTGATGTATAGAAGATTCTTGTTTCCCATCAACATATCCTAAAAGCCTGCATCATACTGCAAAGGGAACAGTTCCTGTTAGAGATTCTTGTGCTTCCTGTTTGAACCACACTCTGAGCCACTGTTTTTTATTTGACCTCATTTTGGTCAAGTTGTGATCATATTTCTAGATAAACAAGGATAAATGATCAAAAGTTCTTGTGAAAAAGTTAAAAAGTGTTTTCATTATCTATCAATTGGTTGTTTAATCAGGCACTAGGCATAATTAATGCTTTTTTCAGGAAATGTATAACACAATAACCCCCTTTTGGGTACATACACAGACACACACAAAAAAGAAAAAAGGAAAAAAGAAAATAGAAGAAGAAGTAAGGTATCTCAATGTTGTCTTGTTAGGGAAGTGACTATGTAAATTTGCTATAGAGGGTGATAGACTCTGGTTGCAGAGCCGGCTAATAGGAGAAGCCGGCTCGTCAGACTTCCAAAAAATGTAAAATTTTGGGATCTTCAATTTTTTTGTACCTCTATATATGTATATATATCTAATTTTGTATGAAAAAAATGGGTAGGCCACCGTGAGGAGGTTCGCTTCCGGTCTCCAAAATGTTTGAGCCGGCCCTGTCTGGTTGAGATTGATCTTCTCAAAATATGGATTAGATTCAGGTGGTTGGAGTTCATTTGAGGGGTCTGCAACGCATGGAGTTAGTTTTTGGATATTGCTAATCTGACACCATTTACTGAGTTCTGGTATTATATGTATATGTTTCGTCTTGCAATTTAAGATGCAATCCTCCATCTGTCCTGCATGCACATTTCTTCTCTCTGTCATGGTGACATGCTTGTGTTGATTTAGGAATGGGAATATGAGAAACTTAATATTCAGGATAAGTTTTTGTAGGTTAGGAATTCTGTCATGTTAATTAATGTTAACTAATGCAATATATTTTAATCAGCATCAGGAGGTGACAGGATATATATTCACTACCTCAATTACACCATTGACGTAAAGAAGTTAAAAGCATGGGGTCCATGTATTTTGCTGGACCCCTAAATGGAGACTAGTTGAAGTTTCTCTTTGCCAACATACAGACGGCTACACTAAAGACGCATTGTGTTTAGGTTTTTATTAGTTCTCGTCCTCCAGCATCAACTCATATCTGGTCTGATGGGAAAATAATGGCACCTGTGCCTCACTATCAAGGAATAATCTTCTTTTACAAATTGCAGGAAACAACTGCAACATTCCTGACTGCGGCACTTGCTTCGAAGAAATGTGAAACACATGGTACTAATAGTTCTAATACCACCTCATTTGAGCAAGGTAGCTCTTCAAGTGTGGATGTGCCATCACCTTCGACAGAAAATTATGCCGAGTCTTTGGAGGCTAGGACAGTGGCTAGCTTGGAGATGGAAAATAAAGGATCTGATAATGCTGATGAGGTAAACTCAAAACTACTGTAATTGGGAGTCAGAATGTGTTATTTAACTGCAGCTTGTTGGTACCGATAGCATGTTCTGTGGTGTGCTTCAACAGGGGATAAACTTTGAAGTAGGGGCATCTTCTGGATCAGTTTTACCAAATGTATTAGAAGGTGGTGAGAATGAACTTTCCACCTCTTCAATTGGAAGAGCCAAAGAATCGTCTAGTCCTATGAAGGTAGATCAAAATGATACTGGAGTCGGTCATTCATCTTCTTCTGCTGCTAGAGACAAAAGTCCTGGACCAGAAGGAAATTTGAATGTGGATGTTCATCATTCAGAAGTTAGAACAGAAGCTTCTCAAGTGATCAGCAATGAGGCAACTGAAGTGCAAGATAAAATGGCTAATGCTGGAGAGGATGATAAAATTGATTTGGAAGCAATGACTGATACTTCTCGAGTGATTGCTGACAAGGGAAGTGAAGCTATGGAAGATAAAAAGTCTGATGCTATTGAGGATGACAAGATTGATGTTTTAGATCCCTGTTTGAGTAAATCAACTGATGTTCATTTAAATATCCGATTGCTTGATGGTGCTAGCCTGCAAGAGAAGTTCCTTTTAACAAGCACGTTAAGAATGGTCAAAGACTACGTGGATCAAAACCAATCCAGTACCACTGGCCCTTATGATCTTGCCATTCCCTATCCTCGCAAGGTTTTCAATGATCAAGGTGTGACCATCATTAATCGTCCTGTAAATGAAAGAACCTACCAGTGAATCATTAAACCCACCTACATGTGTGGTGTGTTTTGTCCCCCCCCCCCCCCTTATGTGGGTTTTATTAGCGTGTTGAAATTGAATATCCTTTTGTATGTTCCCTCCTTATGTTTCCACTGTGGTTGCAGATTTGAACAAAACATTGTCAGATTTGGGTTTGTCTGGTAGACAAGCATTGATGGTGGTTCCACATCACCGAGCAACTGGTTACCACAGAGGAGGATCAACATTTCATGATCAAATAAATGCCACAAATGATCTTGATTCTTCAAATGAAAGCAATGAAGGATATTTTGCACGAATGAAAAGGATTCTGTCATATGTGAATCCGTTATCTTATCTAGGTGTTGGTGCCAGCTCATCAAATTCTGTACAGGAATCTCAAGACAGCATGTGGCAATACAGTGAGCTTCTGTTCCTGTGTTTTCATAATTTGCTTAATCTCAGTAAGAGCTCTAGGCAGTGGAAGCCTTTATACGATTTACGACCGTTGAATTCTTGATGACCTACCAAAACTTTGCTCGTTTTATTTGGATACTGCAACCTCGGTATAATCTCAACTCTAAAAGCAATGGTCTTTGACGAGCAAGGAGCCACCCATTATCCAAGAATTTCAATTAATGCAGAATTGAGAACCAAGGATTAAAGTATTATTTCCATAATCGTTTTGGTTACTATATATATATAGAAATGGAAATGTTTTGGAAGTAGTACAAAAAAGTAAGAGTATGTTGATGTGTTTAGAACCATTTTGTATTCGGTTTCTTCCATCACTTGATTCCTGCAATTTGAATGTTTTTCTCGTGGTGATCTCATGTTCTGTTCTGGGCATCGTAGGTCCGAACCCTACACTGCAGAATAACCTCAGAGGTGCAGGAAGACCCCACGCTGCCAACTCGTCGAGTCAAACCAGTCCCCCAACTGGTGGAAGTAGCGGCCAGAGTAGACGACCATCGTCCGGTTTTGGAAGCAATATCCACACGCTAAAACATGACGAGGATGATAGCAAGTTTAACGGCAGAAATGCTTTCTGGAATGGAAATTCTACGCAGTATGGTGGTGACAACGATGACAAATAAGATTTGTGGGAATTAATTACTGGGACAGACAGACTGGTAAAACAGCAGCAGCCACAGGTAAGGAGTTGAGCAAGGAGCAACTGAACCCCTGCGAACCTGAGTTTGGTGACGAAAGTAGAATAATATGTTACTAGTGAGGAACTAATAAATATGTTAATTAGCAGGAAAAAGTGGAATATTATCTTACTTCGTGAGGAACTGAGAAATATTGTAGCATTTTCTGCTGGATAATTCTTGATAAGTGAATGTTTTGAGGCTCTCTAATGTCATGGAGCGGTTGAGTGTTTATGTTCTTGTCTTGCTTATAAATAAATTCTTGTATAGCTATGTGGTTATTATGGATTGCATTCCCCTGATATCAGTGAGATATCATATTTGTATTTTCAGGGAGAGAGTCATGAGTGTACCATTTTTAGGGCTATTGGCCAGATTTTTTATTTTGTTCTGCCATGAGAACATGAAAAAAAATTAAGGAAAGGTTGTTTCGAAAAAAAGATTTTAAAATCTTTTGTTACGAAAATGCATTTTATTTAGCTTAATAATGTATTATAAAATTAAGTTGATACTTTTTCACTTAACCTAAAAATGTATTATAAAAATGTGTTTTCAAAATCTCTCTATTTGTCAATAGTTCTTGTTTTTTGGTTAATCGTTATGTGTAATCGTTATGTGTAGGAGATTGGCTTAATAAGAAAACGCATTTTAAATTTATGTGTTCGGCAACGATATAAAATGTAATTTCATAATATATTTTAAGGCAAATACTTATTTTCAAAATGTGTTTCTAGGCTAAATGAAAAGGTATTTTCAAAATGCTTTTTCATTAATAATACATCTCTAAGGTCATGTTTGTTTTG
>QLOD02000013.1:25764288-25774801 GCA_003260245.2 Sideroxylon spinosum | reverse complement strand
AATTTTAAAGAAAATTAAAGTTTAATTTTAAAGAAAATAAAAATTAAAGTTTAAATTAATATCTAATCTGTAATAAATAACAAAATTTTACAATTTTATTAAACATATATAAATACATTAGTCTCTTTTATTTAGTGATTTTTATGTTTGTAGGTTATTTTATAGTTTTTCATAAAAATTTATAAAATAAATTTACATTTGAACTATTTACAGATCAAATTATATTTATGTACCTTTAAATACGGACAATACCTAGTATATATATATTTATCATCCAAACACTACCTTTATTTGGGTTGGAGAGCTAAAAAGTTTAGTTCTTTGTGCGGAAAGAAAAACGAATGCTTTATTTCGTATTATTTAATTGACAATTTATGTTTTTCATTCCACCACCTTAGTTGCTCATTCTCACATTAATTAGTGGGGGGTGTTTATTCCGGTCAAATTGGAATTAAAAATCGAAAATTCAATAACTCAAAATTTTTTTTTATTCTTTAAAAAAATTTCGATCTGATTCTCCGTTATGGTTGAAGTTTGGACATATCTGCACCTTAGCATCTCCACTGACAAATTCACGCAACTCCCTTAGTCTATACCCAAACAAAAATAAAAATAAATAAAAAGAATGGAAAAATAAACAGAGTTGGAAATTGATTTTAATATCAGGTCGAAAACTTGAGGTAGAGTGCCGTAAAATTAACATTCAAAAAATCCAATGAAATATAAATACATCTAAACGGTTACATTTTAATCCAATTTCTTTTGATCTTTATGTCCAACAAAAAATAAATATAAATACATCTAAACCGTTGTACTTAATTCAATAACTTTTGATGTTGAGTTGATATTGACCCCAATTTGCTACGAAGGCCCACTTTTACACCCACAAACACGTGTGCAGAGAGATAGACAGAGATCTTTATACTTCATTAAGTAATGTATTTAGGCTCCGTTTGATAATTTGCAGCCAGTAGTTTAAGTCTTTGATTTTTTATGAAATGATCAAATTTACTCCCTTCTATTTTAAATTTATTTTAAATCTTAAAGGGTAAAAATGTCAAATTAATAAAAATCTAAAAAGTTATTTTTTTTTCTTTTTAAACACAAAAGCTAGTTTTTTTAGTAGTTAGTAGTTATTAATTGCTTGCTAACTTTTTATTCCCAAACCATACCATATACTTTCTCAAAATTTATAAATTTGTTTCTCGATGGAAAAAAGTAATTATATCAAAAAAGATATCACGTTGAAAAGAAGTCGAGAATTGTAGTACTTTATAAACGTTAGATTACTTTTTTCTTGGTACGAAGCGTTTTAAAACCATGAGAGTACCTACGAGAGATTACACAAAACGAACAATATTTGTTAGGTAAAGTTACGGACTTACGATGTATAGACGAAATTGAATCACCATCAAAAAGTACATCGGATGTTCATGATTAAGATATAGCATTAACTTACCTAGAGATACGCTAAGAACATCATCATGACCACCAATGATGATGATGGTTTGTCAAATTAACAAAAACTAAAGAAATAGGTTTTTTTTTTTTCCCCTATTCCCAAAGACAAAATACTATTTTTTTGGTAATTAGTAGTTCCTAGCTGTTATCTAACTTTTTATTCCCAAACCATACCTTATATTTTCTCAAACTTTATAAAATTTGTTTCTCAAGGGGGGAAAAAAAGTGATGAAACCAAATAAGTCATCAGAACAAAAAGAAGTTAGAACTATGATATGTTATAAGCGTTCAGCTTCTTTCTCCCTAGTACGACTCATTTTTAAATCGTAAGAGTACCTATAAGAGACTGTACAAAATGAACAATATCGGTGTATGACCGAAAATGAATCACCATCAAAATGTACGTCGGATGTTCATGCTTAAAATGTAGCATTAACTTACCTAAAGATACCCAAAGAACATCATCATGACCACCGATGATGATGATGATGGTTTGTATTCCGTGAGTTGTTACCAATATTCAGAAGAGAGTTGTTGAATAGACAGAAAAACATGTATTCTCTTCTGATCGAATATTGAAGGGTCAAAGTACGTTATATTCAAAAATTTCCATTTGTGCCGTGCTGAGCAGGGGACTTTTTAATTTTTGTCATGGTCAGTAATTGTGCCTGTTCCATTGGCACTTTCTATTTCTCCTTTATTATTTATTTAATTTTTTTTTTCAAATTAGCAGCCTAATTGATCCGGAATATCATCTTTCATTGCTTAGGGTGCATTTGGCACTATAATTCTTTAAAAATTTGTCAAAACTTTTAAAAATTATTTATTTTTTATTTTATTACACGAATTACAAACTTCAAGTTTTATCAAATTATCTCACTCTAAACACCCCTTGGCATATTACATGTTTAATGAACTTGAATCCATGAAACTAGTTCCTTGGCATTATTAGGTTTTCTCCTTTTTTATTTTTTCATGTTGAAATTTACATTTCGAGAAAAAAAGAAGAAGAAGATAAAACTGCACATGATTGTAGATAACTTGATGAGAGGAGGGTCAAGGGGAAAAAAATTAGGAGAATTAAAGTCTATAAGTCAGGAGGAATCTACCTGTGGTTTGCGTGAGAAATTGGAATAATGAATAATGCAGGGTGGTGAACCAAGCTTCGTCAACAAATTGCTTTTATATGGTAGTATTTAAACTTTAAGGTAGCTTAGTTATCCGGATTTTATAACTTTTTATTTTTGATCAGTTGGATTTATAACTTTCCACAACTAGGAAAAAGAGGATTTTGCAAGAATATTCAAGTTTCAGGTTGCAAATTACCTTGAATTTTAGTTAATCTTCCATAGATGGAAAGAGAAATATCTTAAAAACTCGGAATCTAAGTTGATTTTTTTTCTTTCTTTCTTTTTTTTTTTTTGTTGAATTTGATTCCTTCGTGCTAGGATCTTGTTCTTTGATGGCTATGGTGGTGTTTGTATGGTAAAAAAAGTATAAAAGAAAAAAAAAAGTACAAAAACTTGATATAAAAGTGATATGTGACCAAATTTGATCGGAAGAAATTGAAAAAAATTTGGTGTATTTTAGTTGGTTTGGTATAACAGCTGGAGTCTATATAAATCACCTTGTTAACGTAACATTCCCGTTCTTGTGGTTCTTAACAGATCTGATAGGGAGTTTCTTTATCACATTCTGGGGGAGGTTATTAAAGCTGGGGCTACAACTCTCAACATCCCCGATACTGTTGGGTATAACGTGCCCAATGAATTTGGACAATTGATTGCTGACATAAAAAACAACACCCCTGGAATTGAAAATGTGGTTATTTCAACACACTGCCAAAATGATCTTGGCCTTTCTACTGCCAACACATTAGCAGTACGTAATTTTAATTATTTATCGTCTTCTCTTGTACCCATTTGAATTGAGGGCCATTTACAAACCAATTAGTTGCACTTACTTATGTCTTTTTACCTCTTTTAAATTCAGGGGGCATGCGCAGGTGCTAGGCAAGTGGAAGTAACAATCAATGGCATTGGTGAAAGAGCTGGCAATGCTTCATTGGAGGAGGTGCGTCTCTGTTTTTCTTCAACACAGCATCAAGACTGTCTAACCAGAATATGAAGTTTGACTAGTAACTTCTCTTTTCTATCTCTCTAAGTGAAGATGGATTTCGGTTTCAATTTTCGTAGATTTTGTATGTTCCTGGGTCGTGGCAGTAAGGCCCAGGTTACACTATTACCTTCCTTGCGGCAATAACCGGCAACATATGTGTCCCCCCCTTCCCCCCTAGCCGGTCATTGTCATCACTATTACTATCTTATTGGTGTTACTCTTTATCTCTCTTTTGCTCCAGACTGTCTTGATTTTCACATACCGATCTCCAGTGACTCCACCATAAATGGTGACCAGTATTATTCCCAAGCGGTCAAATCCCATCTGGGGCTGATCCCCCACGGATTTCATGAACAACAAGTTCAGCAAACACAAATCATGGATCCCATAAATATTTAAGCTATAGTTTTCCATTATGGTTGTTTCCCCCTTTATATCCTTTGAAGTTTTGAAGGTTATTTTTCACCCCAATTTTCTATGTTGATCAATACACTCTTCATGTATTTTACTTTCAACTGTAGGTTGTCATGGCCCTTAAATGCCGTGGAGAACAAGTGCTGGGTGGACTTTACACAGGGATCAATACTAAACAGATTATTATGGCAAGTAAGATGGTAATGTTGCTGCCTTCTGGGCTTGTTTTGCAAGTTAACATCTGTTTTTTCCTTAATGAATTTGCTTCTTTTGTTGTAACGATTAATTTTTCTAGGTTGAAGAGTACAGTGGACTGCATGTGCAGCCACACAAGGCCATTGTTGGGGCTAATGCTTTTGCTCATGAAAGTGGTATTCATCAGGTTGGTTGGTTGTATTAAAACTGATACAATGATGTGTTCTGCCATATCAGCTATCTTAACGTCTACATAGCATACTTGTGGTTTTCTTTTCATACGCCTTCGTTTTTCTTCTCCTCCTATGTTTTTTAGCTTGCTATTTGTTTTTTTTTTTTGACATCCATCTCTTGAATTTTTCAATATCCCTTATTTATTGTGCTTGAGTCTGATCTTTAGCATGGATCTAGGCCTTCAAAATTAACTTACTAATGCTTTTGTAGGATGGAATGCTTAAACATAAAAAAACGTATGAGATTATATCTCCTGAAGATATTGGGCTTCATAGGTCTAATGAGTCCGGTATAGTCCTTGGAAAACTAAGGTATGTATGCCAAATTTCTACTACTTAAATTGACTCTGCTCTGCTTTAGCTTCTACTGAAGTGGAGCAAAAGAAGAAAAAAAGACTTACAATTCAGTTGATTCTCATATGTTCTTGACAAACTTATCATGATCTTGATATTTGTCCACTAGATCGGCACATGAAAAGGCATTTTTTTCCAGTACTAAGCCATTGTGACATCATCGTCTCAGTGTGCACTATTGTAGATGAGCTAATGACTAGATCTCAGAAAAAAAGGATTTGAGTATTAGTATCTCACAAAATTTTGTTGGAAGAAGACACTTCTTGACAAGGAATTCAAAATTAAAATGATGAAGCTGATGCATGATTCATTGCACTTGCTTAACGGTGAAAACCTTGTGGTCCTAGACTCGTAAGGGATAAAGCCTGTTGGTTGCTTTAGATAATCCTGTGTCAGCTAGTTTCTACCATTGATGAGAAAAAATAACCTAAGAATTCATGCGGATTGATATGATTGGAAAGAAGGGAACTTTCACTTCGTGGCCACCCATAACGACCAGTTTCCGAGCCACTCATGATGCCCTATCTTCCCCTTTCGAGCTTCTCACTTCATACAGACTCATCATCATTCTCAATAACCCCTTTAGTTCCTAATCAATAACATTTCCTCCCAATTCTACGTTTCAAGAGATCCCCCATTCCAAACATCAAAGAAGTCTGCTGCCACTCCCTCCCTATTTTTTTTCGATAACAAATATAGCCGGGTATAAATCCTTCAGGAAATATTGCCTAATCACTAATCATGCCAAAACCTGACTCTTGTCTCCCCTGCCAATTGCGAAAGAAATTTGTCTTACGGTAAATACCCTGTCTTCCATCCTGCTAGTCTTTCCAAAACTTATCAATGACTCCATCGCATACCTAATTGCCTTGAAGGATGACCCTTAGAGAAGACCGAGGTATGTAGTCGGGAGAGTTCTAATTTTGCAGCCCAAAATTGCTACTGAGTCTCTATATCTTGAAAATCTCCAATTGGGATCAACTCTAATTTTCCTAAGTTCACCTTAAGCCTGACGCTGCCTCAAAGCAAAGAATGATGCATCTTAGATGACCCAGTTGTGAGCGTGGGGAAAATATATATATATATATCTTCATGTTTGAGGGCATTTTGGATATGCCAATCAGGCATTTCTATAACATCAGTCGGATTTTAGTTTATAGTTTTTGTGATTCCTAGTTTCAAATTTGTTTCCAATAGCACTAGAAATATACATAATTATGCGCTTTCCTTATTGAAAAATTGGAGTTTCCTCCATAGCAAATTGACTTTCTAGTCCAACCACAAAAGATAGAGAAATGAAATATGATGAAACATTTTCCGACAACCTTCTTTTGTAGTTTTAATGAAATATGATGAAACATTTTCCGACAACCTTCTTTTGTGGTTTTTGATTCAAAATTCGTAAGCTGAATCCAAATGTCTCTCTCTCTCTCTCTCTCTCTCTCTCTTTTTTTGTCTCATAAAAAACACCATGGCTGATATTGTTGACTATCGGTAAGCACCATGAGCTTGTTAATGCATCTTTTCAACCTTAATTTTAGTCACTGTTTTGTTCTTTTGGAAGTGCTGAATTGGAATGGTGTATACTCTTGATCCATAAGATAATGTTGGTCTTTCTCTTTTTCTCTTAGTCATTACATAGATGATATATATATATATATTTTGGAGTAATGTAATATTTTTCCTATAAATATTTGGGTGCAGTGGACGCCATGCTCTGAAATCTCGGCTTTCACAGGTAGGGTGCAATTATCATGTTTTTCGACTGTTCATAGTTTCTAGTTGATGTTGTGGTGGGTTAAAATTTGTACTTTGATGCTTCATCAGCTTGGTTATGACATTGAGGGCAAGGAACTTGATGATTTCTTTTGGCATTTCAAAGCTATAGCCGAAAAGAAGAAGGTAGATGAAATAATTTATATTTTACAATTCTAGTTGATATTCTTGAATCAATAATATAAACTCAGCTCTACAAAATCTTAGTTCCAAATTAGTTGGGGCAGGCTACATGAATCTTATTCCTCCGTTCATTTCTGTCAATAGTTATGTTTTTTGTGAAGTTATTTGAAATTAAGTATTTCTTCACAATTTCAGCCTATATTTTCTTAGTTTTATTTTTTGTCCTTTTTACACATTTTACTTAGTCTATATTGCACATGTTTAAATCATCTTAAACAACCTTCTCTTAATTTCTCTACTATAGTTGTCACTTTAGCTTTCTTGTAGATATATTTATTTTATTTTATCTTTTATTGTATTAGTACATATTCATCTTATCATCTTCATTTTTGTAGATATGTTCATTTTATTCTATTTTTTTCTTATATTATCACATATTGATCCTAACATACTCATTTTCATCAAACATATTTTGTGAGGGTATTGCTTTTTAGTGATCCAACATTTTATACCATAGAAGCATAGTTGGCCATATACTCGTTCTATAAAATTTTTCCTTTAACTTGATAGATCATAAGTATTCTATGATTGCATAAAACACACAAAATATTTCTCCATTTTAGCCACTCAGCTTGAATCCTATGGCCAACATTCTCTTTAGTTCACCCATCACTTAGCTCAAACCCTATGATTAACATCTTTTTCAAGCTCGCAATTACTTAGCTATAATCTTATGACTAACAACTTTAGACCTTCCATCTGCATGAATAAAAAGCAGTCCGGTGCATGAAACTCCTGGCTATGTGCATGAATAATTGATCTAAAATGCAAAAAATTATCAATTTTTCTGGCATTTCTTAATCTTCAACTTTTACGATATCGTAGTTGTAATTTTACTAAAATTATGATACATATATTTTGTTTTAGTTGTACCTACTCTAAAATCTCTAAATTTTATAGTATAGCTCCAAAGTTCGAACTTATGATTAACCCCAGGTTTAATTTTATCTACTAATACTATATAATCTGCAAAACAACATATATCAAGAGATATCATCTTTAATATGCTTGGTAAGTTCAATCATAACCGAAGTGAAAGTATAAGGGTTTAAAGTGAATCCTTAGTGTAAACCAATTGATAATGGCAAATTATTTGTATCACCACCTGCTGTTCTTTTACAAGTAATTATACATGTCTTTGATCACTTTAATAAATTGCATAGCTACTGCTCTCATAAATCAATGATATAAAAATGTTAATTGCAAAGAAGTAGGCGTAAATTGGTGACCAGGGCTTGGTGAGCAGGGCTAATACAGCCGCAAAATAGATTACTTTGCTGAGTAGGAATGTGGAAGACGTGCTATATATTACCATTGTCAAAAGGCTATTTGGCTGCAATTCTTTGCCACAAAATGTTGGTCCCTGGTCGAATTAGTGGGTTCTTTAGTTTTCCACAATCTATTGTATGATCAAAATTTCTAATCCTTTTTCTAGTCGACAAATTGACTTTCTAAGAAAATGAAACTATCCTTTTTAGTTAATCACAAATGGAGAATTTGCGATAAAGTATGAATCTCTGGATGATTGAATTTCGTTTCTCCAATGTTGGAGCCAAGGAGAAAAAGTAAACCAAAATAAGTTATAAATTGAATCCCCAGCAGAACACCAAAAGAAGAGGTTAATTTAAGATTTCTTTTTTTTTAGTGCATGAAATACAGTACTTCAGATAGATTGAAATGGCGGAATTGCATAAAAATGCACAATGGCCTGAATGACTGTGACGTGTTTCATGTTGGCTTAATACCAAGTATGAGTTGAAGCTTCCTATTTCCTTCAGAACATGCTGAAAAAGACCATTGAATGGGCCATTTCGGTTTTTGAAAATGATGTGATGTTCAATTATTTCCGATGATTAGTGGAGTGTTGACTGTTGAGCATTGGAATATTGGACATTAGTAGACATGGCATCGGTATTATCATCTACTTTTTCTCCCTGCTTGTTTGGACATAGATAACATGAATCCATATTCTCTCACTTAAAATGTATAAGAATCACAAGATAAATTATTCTTTAGTTATGAATATATCACTCTTGTATTACTCTCTTGTCATTCTTCTATGTTTTGGCACTCAATAGAGCATAAAATAATTGTTTTGATCCCAGAATATTACGGACGAGGATCTGATAGCGCTGGTGTCAGATGTAGTTTTTCAGCCACTAGTTGTTTGGAAGCTTGGGGATGTTCAAGTATGCATCGCCTCCTAATTTTCAATTTCAATTTCAATTTCTTTCATTTTTCAACTAACCCGTATTGAGAATGACCTGACAAACAGGTTACATGTGGAAGTCTTGGTCTTCCTATGGCAACTGTTAAACTCATTGATGCAGAGGGGCAAGAGCGCATTGCTTGTGCGAATGGAACAGGACCAGTAGATTCAGCTTATAAGGCTGTTGATCTCATTGTCAAGGTTTGAAGTGGAAAAGTTACTATTTTCTTTCCCCACAAACAATATTTACGTGAAAGTTCAGTACTTAGAAGAAACAAAGCGTCAATATGCCATGATTCAACATGGAAAATTATTTCCAATAACGATTCCACTATGAATTTCTATTTCTACGTATATGTGCAGCGACCTATAACACTTCTTGAGTACTCCTTGAATGCTGTGACGGAAGGCATTGACGCAATAGCCACCACTCGAGTTTTAATTCGTGAAGACAACGATCATATCTCAACTAATGCCAGTGGAGAAATTTACCATCGTACATTTAGGTGCGACAATCTCTCACATTTCCCCTTGTTATCTCTGCAATTTCACTTCTAATTGAAGTCGTTTTATTTTGCTTATTTTATCAATTATCGCTTAGAAAAAATTGTGATTGAAAATCCTACGTGCTCATTGTTATGCACAATAGACACACGATATACGATATTTTTTGTCAATAAATTTTACAAAATGAGATAATTTGAGATATAAGTACTAAAGTAAAATCGACGTACTTAATGCAATTTATCTTTTGATTTATTTCTTGTTGGTTGACAGTGGAACTGGATCAGAAATGGATATTGTAGTCTCCAGTGTCCGAGCTTACATCAGTGCCTTGAACAAGATGTTGAGTTTCAAGAAACAACCCAAATTGAAGGCAAATGAGGGAAATTCTCGGGCGACAGCAATAGAAGAGAAGGAGCTAATTACTTAGTAGTTATTTCTTAAAGGGTGGGAGAGAGTGGTTGTACATGAAATTGTATTTCGTTCAAGGGATAATTAAGAATCTCCAGGTCCCTTCAAAACCCGTTGAATGGAACATCTCTTTTTGTAACGTTTATCTTAATTTGGTCATGTATCACTTTTAGAAAAAATTATACCTAGTCGAAGTTTATAAATATTTTGAAAAAAATTGATAAAAACTGAAGAAAATTAATAAAAATAAAAAATATGTTTAGTAAATTTTAGTAAAAGTTAAAAAAAATTAATAAAAATTGATAATTAGCAATAAGTTGGTGAAAATTAGTAATTATCAAATGGGCCCATATTCGTATAAGTAGTATTTAATCATATGCTCGAATTTTGCTTTGCAGTGCAGTAACTTCCGGCCTTTTCTTTTTTAATAACGAATGTTTCCATTTCAAATAACTACACCTACAGTCTACAGGATTTTTTTGTTCTTTAATTATATCAGAAATTAGCTTTGCCCTGCTGCTAACTTTGAAGCACAGGTACATAATTAAGTCTGAAGCAATGATCGTTGTATTTACTTTCATTCTTGTCCAGCACACTTGCTATGATTGCCATGATTTCCTTCCCTACATTTTAAATCCAAAAATGTAAGTTTGAA
>QLOD02000013.1:25641660-25656820 GCA_003260245.2 Sideroxylon spinosum | reverse complement strand
ATCATAAAAAATTCTAGTGGAGTTGGGGTACAAAGTTGAGTTAAATTTAAAAAAATAACGATAAAGTAGTCAAAAAATTTTTTTTTTTTCAAATATTGAAACTTTTAGTGGAGTTGGGTTATAGAGTTAGAGTAGAATAATGAAGGAAGAGTTAAATTAAAAAAACAAGAGCAAAGTAATCAAAAAAAGTTTTTCGAATATTAAAACTTTTTATGGTAATATAGATTATTTTACTTTCATTTTTTTTTATAAAAATTAAGTTTTTATAATTTATTTTATCTGAAAGTATGACTTAAATTTTTTTTTTTTTTTTTGCAAAGAATAAATGAATTTATATGGGTGAAGTTAAGAATTAGATTTAATTTAAGTTAAATAGGTCAAAAGCATATTCTTAGTCCGCCCCGCCCGCAATCCTTGTTGAACTCATGATAATAGAAATCGAATTTTAATTAATAGCCACTTTCCTTTCATATATGCAATTTTTTCTTTTAATAATAATTGCAAGCATGACCTTGTGCTTTTGGTTGCGGGTGCTTGCACAAATATATAATAGCAATTAAAGAAAACAAAAAATAAAATAAAATAAAAGTCTTATTTCCCATGTTAGTTTTAACAGGTGCCATTAATTAACAATTCTATTATTATTATTATTATTATTATTATTATTAAAAATAGAGAAAAATAAGAGATATGTAACCCTCCAAAACTTAATATTTTTTTATAAGCAATAATTTTTAGATATGTTAATTATAGTTTTAAAAAAATTAAAAAAATTTACGTTCTTTTAATTAAAAATAAAAATTATTTTTTATTTTTTTAAATGCATAGTTTTTATCCAAATAAATGTGAATTGTTTGATTTTTTTTAATTAATGCGATAAGACACTTACAAATTATAATTTAAAAAAAATTGAATTTTAGCAAAAAAGTTATATAAGATAAAAAATTAAAAAATCAAAAATTAATTTTTTCTAACCCAAACTAATCTCCGCAGGTAAAAAAATTCAGCTTTTAATTTGTCCCAACAAATTGGAGAGATTAATAGTCCCGTAACGTTAAAATTATGAGTTATTTGATTAAAATTAGATGGTTCATAATAAATTCATTTTAAAAATTTTATTTTCTAACCAAAACCAAATCTAAGCATGTAAACAATCCACCTTAAAAAATCGGAGAAGTGAGAATAATATTATGTGATATTAAGATTGTGAGTAGTTCAATTAAAATCAAGCTCTTTATAATAAAAATAAATTTAAAAATTTTAAATAAAAAATTTTTAATTTACTCTTGTTATGAATTACTCGCTTTTAATTAAATGATCATAAAATTTTAAATTTATTTTTATCATAAGTCATTTAATTTTGATAATGAATGCTACGTGGCTAACCTCAGTTATGCCCCCGGATCCGAAAAACCGACCCACCTCGAGAATTTCTACGATCCCAACTAGCCCGGACCCTAAGCTACTAAATTTATTCATTATGATAGTCCCGTCCATATGCTCTCTCATATCCAAGTTTGGGGCACCTTGCTCGTGCACGCCTATCCCCTAACTAAGTAAATTTATTTATTTTTAATTGTATAAATTAAATATTTTATTTATTTATTTATATTACACTAAAATAGACTCTATGGATGCGCATTTTTATCAACTCGGGAGTGGGGTTTTAATAGACAATGTAATTTAAATGTAGTTGTTTCTTTATTACTAAAAAAAAAGTTTATCCATTTATTTTTATTTTTAAACCCTTTTTTCTTCTCTTTGTAAATTTCATTTGAGATTTTTTTTTTAAATTGGAAGTACAAAATTTTAATCCAATTGAAATTTATTTTATTTCTCTGATCACTTTTGGATAATTATTTAACGTGTCATTAACGGTTAATTATTTAATGTGTCATTAAGGGTCAATCAAAACAAGTCTATGGTTATGTGTTTTGGCACGTGAAAAAGTATGAGATATTATTGCGTGGCATGTTTATTATAAGTTAATAAGTGTATTATTTTATTATAAGTTAAATTTATAATTAATTTATTTTTTAAAATCTTGTAAAATATTATAAAATATAAATGACCAACGAGTCAGTAACAGAGTTGAAGTTTTATTACCTGACTCGATCCTTGACGAGAAAGGAGAGGGCAAGTTGATTTGTTAGCCGAATTTAGGATTAGTTTAAAACTTCAAAAAGTATGGTTGGTATAATTTTTTTAGCGATTGATTCATAAACACTAAATCACGTTTTTTAAAAAGAAATAATGAAAATTTTTAACTTTTACGTCAGTTTTTTTTGGAAAGAGAAACTATTTGAACAATTTTTTTGATCCGTCGAAATAGTTTTATATTATAAGTTATTGAAAATCGTTGAAATTTTTTTAAATTTGTAAAAACATTATTAGGATTTGTGAAATATTATTGGAATTTATAAAAAATTTATTGGAGTTTTTAAAATTATTGAGATATATAAATATATATAAATTTATAGAAATTACACAAAATACGAAAAACACAAAATATTTAAAAAATTTTAACATTTTTAGAGTTTTTTTTATCCCAAACACACTCTTACGTGTTTATTCACAACTTTGTTACTACTATTAGATTTTTATCATTTTATTGACAGGTGTATATTTGAAGTCAAAAAAATTATTAAATTTTGTCATACATAATTTTTATTATAATTTTTTTATTTCTTTTTATCATTCAAGCATCACATTTTATAATAAAATTTTTATTAAAAAAATGCCGGTTTGAATTATTATAATAAAATAGTACATTGAAAAAAAAAATTGAAAGTGGAATTTTGCAGCAATTGTTCTAAACAGGAGCTGCCAAAAAAACAAAAAAAAAAAAAGGGAAAGAAAGTAGGTCGCATTCACAAGTCACAACCATCCTACGGTCGGACGGCTGATAGGCATGTGTCGTGTCAGAACGCTTCCACGTGGATTGGGACGGGGGAGGGTACACCCCCCACTTTAGATCGCCCCCGGCGCAGGATAGAGGAAATTATTAAAAATTCCAGCTAATAGACAAATTGTACACGCTGCTTCACGAGGTCACAGTCATGGATAAGACAAACGGTTTGAAGATCCCCATGATGCACAGCCGTATATATTTAATCTAACGGATGATATTGACCAGATCACCAACGGAATCTCTCATAGCAACACTTACGTGCGTATGAAAAAAATTATAATTTATGATACTTTATTGAATACTATAAGTGTTTTGATGAAAAAAGTTAACAAAAAAAAAAAATATATAGTGAAAGTATAAAATTTGATATAAATATGATAAGTGACGAAATTTGATTAAAAGAAAATATAAATTTTTTGTAATTTTGAATAAATTTTGATTCGTTGGTGTTGATCAAATAGAACCTATATATTTATTATATATTTTTTAATATTAAAAATAATTTAATGTTTATTAATAAATTTAATATAGGAGTTTCTTGGTAACAAAATTTTTAACAAAAAAAAAAATACTAACTTTTATTTTTTAAGTATTTAATAAACCGCCAATTCTTTTTCATTTTTTTGTTCTGTTACAGTAATTTCTTAATTCAAAAGTTATCAAAATTATTAAAAAGTTATTAAAAATTGTTAAAAATGCCAAAATTTATCATAAATTTCAAAAATTATAAAAAATTACTAAAAAATACTAATTGTTTTACCAAACACATTAAAAATTATAACTAAGTAATTTTTGATGAAAAAATACCAAAATTTACTAAAAATTATATCTTAAATGCTCCCATTACAGTTTAAAATTTATTAGAGAGAAAGAAGTGAGGGAAAGAAAGTTGAAACAAAAAAATGGGGCAAAAGGCCAAGAAGCTATAATGACAATTTTTCAGATAATGTGTATGTAATTTTCTTGATGTGTATGAAATTGAAATTGATTCAAAATAATGTACAGTATTGATAATTATTTTTTTGACGGAAATGAAATTGTACTGACAACAAACATCGTCATTAATTTTCAAAGTACTTGTTTAACAATTTAATTTCATAAACTGTTAAAATTAAATTTATTATAAAATATGATTTTTTTTTATATTTGTAGAATTTTTACATATTTATTTTCAAATTAAACTGTTATAACCTAGAGTCTATCTACTGATGTATGTATTTTACATTTTTTACTTTTTATTTTATATATATATATATATATATTTTTTTTTTTTACAACTCAAAACAAATAAATATGCTAAAAAAGTTTCATATGTTTATCTCTTTTGTAATTTTTATTTTCTATTTTTGGTGTAAGATGAATGACTTGGTTTTTGGCACCGTAAGTAGAATTTTTTAGATTTTTGGTGGATCAATATATGAAAAGTATGTCATTTTTTTACGTCGTTTTCTTTTTGGGTTAGATGTATTGATTTCAATTTCAATGGTATTTGTGATATTTAGTAAAAATATATGAACTGCAATATAATGTGGAAGTGATTATAAAATTTGAAAAAGCAAGGTATATTTAACATTTATTAATGTTTAAAAATTACATTTATTCAATAATAGTCTTACTTTAAATTTTAATTTAAAATTTTAAATTTTAATATATATACATATATATAATTGAGAAGAAAAAAAAATGATTTTCGACTAGACACGCGGCCAAACATGGCGTTGTTCGCGGTTACCTAATACCCAACGCATGCAAGCGACTTTGTGGCCTTGCATGGTGCCAACCACTAGCCATGGTAGATGGTCTAAGGCCTTGTGTGGTACCTCCATGTGGCACAAGAGAAGGCTATAAATAAGGAGCATCGCCGGCGAGTCAAAACGAACAAAGGGCAAAAAATAAAGGGAAAAAAAAATAGAAAACAAAGAAAAAGGTATTATTAGTCATCCCCAAGTGTTTTGTATCACCTTATATATTTAAGGTAAGGTTTTAAAGACAATTTACATATATATTTATAATATGCTAAAATTTTTATGTGGCTTTTTTTACTTTTAATTTAGTTAGAATTTAGTCGTATTAGAAATTCAGACTATTGAATATATAAATGTATGTGTATCTATATATATATATAAATATGTGTATATATTATATATGATATTTAATATATATATATATATATATATATATATATTATACTTATTATGTAATATTTTATATTATATGATATAATATATATTTGCATATTATACGTAATAAATTATATAGCATATATATATATAGTTATATAATATACGTAATATGTAATATAGTATATACTTGTATATTTATGTGGTATATTTATATATTACATAATATAGTATATATACATATATTATACTATAAAAATATAAAAATATATTTATATATATACTTCAGTACCTATAATATAAATCTATATACGATTTTACATATAATATTTACGTATAGCATATATAATATGTGATACTCATATTGGAAAAGTAGGAGAAAAATGTTTAGAAAATTTCAAAATGACCATTCGTTTTGGATAATTATAGAATGAACCCCAAAGTTTTGCATAAATTATAACATGATCCCTAAATTTTTAGATAATTGCAAAATAACACCTAAAGTTTTGAATAATTGCAAACTAACCCTTGAATATTCAAAAAATTATAAAATGACCCTAAAGGTTTGTCAAATTATAATTTTTACCCCAGAGGCTATAATTGCGGGGATAGCGGATACTAGAAAAATAGGAAAGGTACAAAAACTACTCTTGGGTTGAAAAAATGTAGAATCTGTGCAGAATTTGGTGTTCATGCTAGTAGGTTAATAGTTTACAACATGACGATCAGAAGTTTAGCTTATCGTGGCCTGTAGTTGAAAACTACAAATACGACGTTACTGATGCCCTCTCCATCCTTTAATGTGTAAGTAAACAATAGTAAAAAAATTTGACAAATAATACTAAATAGTTTGTTCCCAAAGGGACAATATGAGTTTTAATATTTTCTATAATATGTTAATTTGGTTATTTATTGACATTTGCTTATCTAATTAAATTAAATAGGATAACATCCGTGTTCGACTTTGTTGCATATTATATGTATTAGTATCATGCATCGTGGACACAAAGTGGTTAATGCTCATGTGCTTACAGATTGTAATGCACGTACAGATCTTGAAACCTAAATGGATCGCGGCGTCTCGTTACTTTTTAATTATTCAAGAAAATTTTGTTATCACTTTGATTTAGACGTTAAAACTATAATACTATCTTATTTAACTTTTTCGTTTGGTCTGTAAGGCTCTAAGGTCAAAACTTATTTATTTTATATTTAAGATTTTGTTGAAACTATTTTACTATTTCTTTATGATTAAATTATTGGCATAGATTCTGTATTTTTACTCCAGGATGGTCATGGCTCTGATTAAGGATAAATGTGTAATTGTTGCATTATGATACGTGACATCTTTCACTCACTCCTTAAATCATGAAATTCAAGACATGACATACTCACTCATTTTAAAAAATTATTAGCCTCGACTCTTTTGTTTATCTTACTCTTAACTCGTTATTTTTTTTTATTTTTGATACAATAAAAACAAATATATTTATGACTCATCAGACAAAAAAAAAAAAAAAATCTCTTTACCTTTCTTTCTCTCAATCAAACCTTGATTTCAATTTCTCTTTCTATCCCTCTCACTTTTGACTCTTATATAAGCCCATTGCTTAATGCAAATTAATTACATCAAAATATCATGCCTCTAATTAAGCGACAATAAAACAACAAATTTAAAGTGTTATATTTATTTTTAAATCAATAATACAAAATTCTCAAACTTGAATTTTGTTCCAAATTAAGCTATAAAAATCTCCAATCCTCAAAATAGCAACAATCTTTATTATTTAAACCAAATTCAAGCAGTACCCATCGCCCTGGACGTGAGATCGAAGTTTTGAATTTGAAGGTTAGCTTCAAACAAAAATTTCATCACAAACCCACTTATATACATTAACAATAGTGCCCATGTTTCAAACAAAAACAACATTACAATATCAGCAAACAAAAAAACAAAAACAAAAACAAATACAAAAACAATACAATAATTTCATCACAAACATATATATGTGTGTGTGTGTTTAGAATGACAAAAAATAAGATAGGTCGTGAATTCATAATTCGTATAATGAAATAAAAAATAAATAAATTTTTTAATTTTTATCATTTTTTAGAAATTTATATTAGATCAAACGAAACTATATTAACAGGAGTTCAGTTTCATGAAATCTGAAAATATATCTAAGTTATGAACTATAGCGTTAGAAACATTTACAAAGGTTATCTGAAAAACCTAACATCAATAAATTCCGTCTTTTCGTTTCATATGTTATATATATATATATATTTATATGGGTGTCTTTAGAGTAACAAAAAGTAAAATAAAATGAGATGAGTTATGAGTTTGTAATTCGTACAATAAAATAAAAATGGATAACTTTTTGAGTTTTACCATTTTTCAGAAATTTATATTACACCAAATGAAGCTATATTAACAAGAGTTTAGTTTCATGAAATCTAAAATATATCCAAGTTATGAACTGTAGTGACAGAAACAAATACAAAAGTTATCTGAAGAAACCAACATCAATAAATTCGACCTGTTCGTTTCATATGTTTTTAATCTCTTTCTGCTCTCAAGTGTAAATACCAAAAGCAAATGAGTTAGAAAATTAGTGGGGTAAGATTACGTAGATTTATTACCAAAAAAATAAAGAAGATTATCTAGGTTTGATTTAAAGAATCGTGAGCTTGAGGATTGTAGTGCGAATATAAATGAAGAAAATAACAAGAAAATAAAAAATCAATACACACAAATTTAATGTAGTTCGGTCAGATTCTTTACGTTCACAAGGACTGAAATATTTTTTATTAATTTCAAAATATCTCGTAAGGTTGCATATTACAATAGTGCACATATATATATTATAATACTAACCTTACCAACAAGACCAAAATACTCGTATCATTCCGAAAGTATCCTTGTAAAAGAGTTTTCTACGCTCTCTTTTTTATTATGTAATGGCCCACTCAATACACTCAACTACGTTCTGTTATAGAAACTCCTCATTTATTCTTAATTCTCCAGTATAACGTGAAATCACACATCACAACAATTATTTATTTATTTTTTCTTTCTCTTACAATTTACATGTTATAGGGTAAGTTCCAAGGGAGTGATAGTTCAATTCAAAGTCTGTCCAATGGATTTGTCGGATCTCATCATGGTACTGGTTAGACCTCCAACCAAACCTAATATTTCCACCATCCTAAGCTAAGTGATATACATATATATGTACATATATATATATAATCATGCCCATTTGTTGATTGTGGTTTGCAGGCCCAGAACCATGGAGCTTAGGCTTCGTCGATAAACCAAGCACCAGTGAAAGCTGATAATGGCTGGACAAGTAGAGGAGCAGCGGTGCAGTGAAGACACAGAGCTCGGGTTGGGAGAGAGGAGAGTTCTCAAGAGGGTAAAATTGGTATATTGTTATAATTTTATTGTTGATGCGATTACTTTTCATTCAAACAACAAGAATTGGCTAACAAAAAGGGGTAAGATTAACAAATTTTTAACGATAGGGTGGTAAATATAATTTTTAAGTGTTAAGGGATGATTAATATAATTAACTAAATATGGAGAGAAAAAAAGTATAATTAAGTTTAAGAAAATGTTATGTACAAGGTGAAAATTTTGAAAATGGAATATTACAAGATAATTGTTATTGTAGTGATGGTTAAGGAAGTGACAAATTTATAATAATTATTTTGAATTAAAAAAGCAAATATTATCTGACAATATTATATTAGAATGCTGAGAGAAAATATTATTTGAGATGGATGTAAAGGAATATTCTTCAAAGTAATGAGCAAAGAATATAATTGTTTTATTATTTTCTGCTATTTACCCCATTGTAACAATTTATCATAAGAGTAATCCTTACTTAGTGTAATTATTATTCTTTTTTCCAAACTAATATAGTAGAGAGTAAAAATTATTCCAATATAATTTATCATCTGTTACCTCCAAAATAAATATACCAAAAAAATAAAATAGAGTGAAGTAAGGTAACTAATGGTGAAATATAGATATTATTCCCCTGAGATAAAATAAAATGAGCTTAACTTATTAATTATAAGATAAAACCTAACTTTAAACTAAACAAAGAGAAGAAAACAAAGCATATTTTCTAGGACGATCTATCAAACAGAGACCAAAAGGTAAAATTGTTAAAATTCTGCACCCTTGGCAAAATTTTCGCCTTCCAATTTAGTAAGATAAAAAGATTAATAGAATAAAATACAAAGAAATAATAATTACAATTTAAGGGTAGAAAGAACAACACAAGCCCTTGCAATTCTTTCCTCTATGTAAGTTAAGACAACCAAATGATTAAATGAAAAAGGAAATTTTTATTTCTTCTATTTTATTTAATTTTAAATTAAGAAAAAAATAAAAAAGATAAGATATTTTTTCTTTTAACTATAATAATAATAATAATAATAATACTTTAATCTCATTTTATATATTTATTATAAACATATTTTTTCCTTTTCTTTTTCCTTTTTTTTTTTGTCATACTCTTATAAAAAACATAGAGGGAAATATATAAAAGGAACTGATATCAAATATTTTAATTTTACTTTTTTTAATATTTTAAAAAATATTACTTATCGTGAGAGGTAAAGTTGATTTGGCTACTTTTTGTCTGGAGTATCAAAATTTAAAAAAAAAATTTATAAAAATTTTTAATTTTCTCTGATTAGATTTCGTCTTACTTTTACATCACTTCAACACCGACTATTATAGAACATTTAGAGTTTTGAAAAAATTTTAAAAAAATTAAAAATTAGTTTTGAAATGATATAAAAATAACAAATGATAAAATTTAATTGGAAGAAATAGAAAATTGGAGAGATTTTTGACTTTTTTCAAAAAATTTTGAGACAAGGTGCGTTTTTGTAGTAATTTTCTAAAAATTTCTAAAAAAATTTAAAAATTATTTATTTATCTTTTTATCTAAGAACGTATAATTTTTATCAAATCATCTTATTTTATCTCATTTTTATGACTCCAAATGTTACTAACAATTTTTTATTTATTAATGTTTACTTATAGCTATTTTAAAACGACAACGACCTAGTAGTTGCAAACTTGCAGTAGATGACGGCTGAAGCGAAATATTTATACAGATGAGATTCTTCCACATCTATATATATAATTTCTAAATATTACCCGTGCCTAAAGGAACAAATATTTTTGTAATAATATTTTTTTTATCAAAATTAAATTAAATTTTGATGAAAAATGCAATATAAGACCCAAAAAAAAAAAAAGTTGTGAAAAAGTTAAAACCAACTTTGTAACCAAATAGACCCTTAATATGATGTAATACATTTGTATATTTAGAAAATATTCAAAGTTATACTTATAAATCTAATAATTAATTTATAATAAATTAAATATTCATCTTAGAAGTGCTCTTTTAATTTTTTAATTACTAAGGGTTAATTTCTAAAGTAACAATAAACCATTTTTGTGATAATTTTTTATCAAAATGAATTATTAGTCATGATTTAATGACCTCTAGATACCTTATTTAATTTTTTAAAAAATTTACTTGAAACTAGAAAACTTCCATGTAAATAAACCAATTTTACATTTAACTGGCAGAATGATGATCTATCACTTAGGTGAAGGGTGAGACTAACGTTATTCTCGATGATCGTGTCAAATTTAAATTAAATTAATTTTATTATTCAATCAAAATTTTAATAATATTAATTTCATATTAAATTATTAAATAAAATTAATTTAATTATTTATTAAGAACTAATTAATTTAATTTAATTATTGAAATATAATACATTTAATTTAGATAATTAATTTAATTATATTACAATAGTTATAAAAAATAAAATATTTGAATAAAATAATTCATTTTGATATTAATACAATAAAAATGGACAAAATGTTTGTAATAGAAAAAATATATAGTGAAAACAGTTTTTTCTTTTAATGTTTTTCTTTTTAAGTTTTAGATTTAATAAAAAAATATAAACAGATTTAATAAATATATTTCTATTGTCAGTTTACAAAATTTTAAAAACATAAATAGAAAATTAATTTAAATGTTTATTTTTTAATAAAATTTTAAAGAATACAAAGTTTAAAGTTTAAATTTTAAAGAATATTATAGTTTACTGACTTTGTTCAATCGGTGTACAATTTTAAAATATTAATTTAAAAACTTTTATACATAAAAAGCATTCAAAAAATATATAAGAAGAATGAGGGATTATGTTTTTATGTGAAGTGATCAAAAGACAACCAAAGTGTAGAGAAAAATATATAAATGTCAAATCAATAAGCTAATGATGCGTTTAGAGTGATAAAAAGTGAAATAATTTATGAGTTAGTATTCGTACAATAGGATAAAAAATGAATAATTTTTAAAAAATTTCAGAAATTTTTAGAAAAAACCCCGTATTGTTATTTTTTTGAATATAATAATATACGTAAAAAAAATACTGTGATAGTCGAATATTGATCTAATAATTTGAAGCTTTGATGATGTAGGATAAATATAAAAAAAAAATTTAATTCTCAATTTATTTAAAAAATTATTAATTCTCTATTTATAAATATCAAAAAAATTAATTCTCTATTTATTTAAAAAATAACAATTTCTCTATTTATATAATTTATATAATTAATATTAATTTAAAAACATAAATTTTGAATTCAAATAAAAAAAACCTCTAACATCCAAAAAGCCCCCTGCCATTCCTTGGGCCCCTCTCTCTATGGGGAAATTGCCAAGAGCTTGCATTTATGTGAACCATTTAATTTTTCGGATGATACTCAGCCTGTTGATATGTAATATATATGTCAAATCATTTGACCTATTTTATTAGATAGATATATATAAATCTATAAACAAGCATTGTATAGGTACATAAAATAGGTTTGAAAAAAATAAGAGGTAAATTTCAGTGAGCTCTCTTGAGATTTTTGATGCCGATAGAAATTTTACTTGAGATTTTTGAAATGACACTATCAAAATACCTCCCTTGAAGTTTCTGACACCGATAGAATTCTCCCTTGAGATTTTTAAAATGACATTGCTTTTTCATTCTTTATTTGACATTATCAAAAGACCTCCTTCCGTTAAACAAAAGTGGAAGTTAGAAGAAAAATGATTACATCATCGTACCCAAACTTGCAATATACCTATACTACCCTCATCCTTACTCTCATTTACAAAGTATCGTAGATTAGATTTTCATGCTCATTTTAGAGATTATTTATGTTTATTTTAATTTTTAATTATATTAATAACTATTTAAGAAAAATGTTTTTTTATTAAACTGTATGCAAAAAAAAATAAAACTGCTAAATAAAGATTCAATTTATTAATGAATTACATGTTATTTTTACCAATTAAAATATCACATGATAAAAATATTATTATTATCACTTAATTATATTCATCGAAAATATGAATAGTTTGAAATATTATGTTAAATTAGATACGTAAAACAATAAAATTTTAAAATTTTATTTCTCACACTATTTTTCTTTTTCTTAATAAGATTTATTAAATTTAATTTTGTTTAATCTCAATGAGATGATGATAATATTTGAATTGAACTATAATTCTAAAGTCATATAGTAAAATAATTTAATTATTATTAAAATAAAAAATAAAAAATCATAAAATTATTCATAAACCTAAAAGTGTATGTTATTAAATAATAATTTACTTTTTATTTTATTTAAATTTATAAAATTATAATTAACAAAATATATTTTAAAATAATGCATCTAACTACTTAAAATGTAAAAATAAAATTTGAAATAAATTCATAAAATTATATTTAATGAGATTATATTTTTAATAAGGTTATAAAATTATCACTAAGTATTTATTTTTTATTTAATTAAATTCTTATATTTAACATTGACATAATAAATTAAAATTTAATATAATAATTAATATACAAAGTGAAAGGGGTAAAGAAACTTTAAATAAATAAAAGTTTTAATTTACATAAAATATACTATGCTTTTGTTAAATAGAATTTGATTAATGATAGTCCTTAATTAAATAAATGTTATTAAATAATTATAAATTAAAATAAAATTTAAATAGAGTTCCCATATATAGTACACAAAAAATTAAAAGTTTTAAGAATAATGAAAAATTTAATAAAATCAAAAAAAATTTACATTCAAAATCACATTAAGTAAAATTTATATTTTGTAAATTTAAATGAACAAATTAAAATACAGTCAAATAATAGACTTTTCATGTAATATGATACATAAAAAAATTAAAAATTTTACTAATAATAAAAAATAATATAAATTTAATCAACGCTTACATTAAAAAATAAAATTAAATCTAAAAAAATAAAATCTTATATATTTACTTAGATGGATTTAAGCCAAAAAAATACATAAACAAAAAATAATTCTAATAGAAAGAAATATCATTTAATAAAAATAAATATAATAATAAATCTGAAGAGGATATCAAACAAATTGAAAAAATAACCATAAAAAGAGGTTTTTGTTGAAATTTAATACACAAATAATTTAAATTTTAACAACAATAAAAAATATAATAAAATTTAATACACAAATAATTGAAATTTCACACAAAAGACGTGTTTTTTTTTTCATTATCCTACTCCTACTAAAATATAATGTAAAATTTGTTTGAAAATCAGGATGGAAATATTATTTAGGATATTTATAATAATGGAGAGTGAGGATAAGGATACTATAGGTATATTGTAAGTTTCGGTATAGTGATATCATTATCTTTTATCTAATTTCCAACTTAGTTTAACAGATGGAGATCATTTGGTAATGTCAGATATAGAAAGGGAGGACAGTATAATTTCAGAAACTTCAGAAGAGGTTTTTGTGAGTTTTGGAAATCTCAAGAAATTTTTTTTTTAATAATGTCGTATAAAAGAAAAGGGAATGCAAAAACCTCAATAAAAAAAAAATTATGTGTCAAAAACCTCAAACAAGTTCATCAAGGCCCGATTTGGTAATTTTTTGTTCTTTGCTTTTCTGTTTATGCTCTCAAAATTTTATAAACTGGCAAAAAAATATATTTGTTAAATCTGTTTGTGTTTTATTTGTTTCCAAAAAAGTAAAAACTTAAACCGAAAAACGAGAACAAAAAAAAATTGTTTTCATTTTATTTTCTTTTTTTTGTTACAAACATTTTTATAAATTTATTACTTTTTTCATTTTTGATTTATTATATTAAAAAATTACTTTATTCAAATATTTTATTAAACTAAAATTATTTTTAATAAATAATATAGTTTAATTAAATAAATTATCTAAATAAATATTTAATATATTTTATTAATTTTTTAATAATTAATTAAATTAAATTAATTTAATATGAAATATTAACTATTAAATTATTTTTAATAAATAAAAATTATAATTTAATTGAATAATTATTTTAATTTAATCAATATAAAATATATTTTATTAAATAATTTTGATAAAATATAATTTGATTTAACTATCATATTTATAAAAAAATAAGTTAACAAAAATATTTTATATTAATTAAATTTATTAATTAATTTACTAAGTATAAAATATATTTTGTTAAATTATTATTGATAAATCATAAAATTAAATTAATTAATTTATTACATTATTTATAAATATCGTAATTCAATTATTTGAATTATTATGAAATATATTTTAGTAAATATTACAATGAAATTATAATTAATATATTTTATATTTACTGAATTAAATAATATAGTAATTATATTTAATCAATTTTAAATAAATCATATAATTAAATTAATATGAAATATTTTTTAAAAATTCTATCATATTTTTAGAAACTAATAAAATTAAATATTTTATAAAAATTTAAAATTAATAATTATAAACAAAATTGTATTTTTTCAATATAATTTTAGGTCCTCTTTGATCACAATAAAAAAACTAAAATTTATCAAAAGTTACAAAAAGTTCATACTGTCTTCCAATCAAATTTTACCACCTATCATATTTATGTCAAATCTTTATATTTTTATTGTACTTTTTATATAATTTTTTTTTACCAAATAATCCCTTAATTTTTATTTAAAAAAAACGATAAAAAAGACACAATACAGAAAATAATAATAG
>QLOD02000013.1:25615945-25625971 GCA_003260245.2 Sideroxylon spinosum | reverse complement strand
AGTATCTTTCTTTTAATTGTTGAACATATACGTCTTCTTTTTTCTTTTTTCCTTTTTTTTTTTTTTTTTTTTTTTTTTAGTATCGTTTTTGATTTTTTTTTTTTTTTTTTAAATTTTTGTCTTCTTTTCCAGTGGATGATTTAACCTTTTCTGTCAATATTTTGACATCATTTTTAATCACAATGAGAATGATATGCAAATGCGAGAAGATTGAATAACACTAATTGATTTTATAAATTCTGAATTGAGTCATGGATATGACTTGTAGCAGTGTTAAATGATGTTCTACAATGCTCTCGTAGCATGTGAATTTAAACCGTATTAATTTCCATGGTATCACTGTTATTTGTTCAAATATCATAGTGGTACTAACTTTTTATTTTTGGTCTTTGGTTGTACTAAAATAGGAGTCCTATCTTTGAGCTCCTTTAGTTCACTTAAATTATTAATATGTTCAGTAAATCTATTGGTAAAAATGGTTTTGTTCTATGGCTGCAGTGAAATAGGAGTCTAATCTTTGAGCTCTTCTATTTCACTTGGTTTATAAATTTGATCAGAAAATCTATTGGAAAAAAATATTTTATTCTATTTTTGTTCTATGGTGCAGTACAATAGGAGTGAAAAGTGTAGTTTATCCTTATTATTTTGTGCATTTTTTGAAAAATTCATCACATCTTCAATCTAATAAAAATTTTTCCACATGTCATCCGATCCAAAGCGATGACGGTATAATAGCTAGTTTTGGAGTATTAGAGGTGACGATGCTCATGCTAAAAGTCTTTGATGGAGAAACTTTCCCACTTTGGTTGTGTTAAAGTTTGTTTTGTATATATATATATATATTTATATCTAAGATGTTCGTTCAATGCGCTTTAAAATATAGTGAAAGGAATAATTTCCTTCGTTGTGATACATTTTATATTACACATTTCAAACTTGAGAATATAATAATTTTTTCTCACTAAAATATGCAATAGTAAAGAGGTGTTTTTTTTTTTTTTCAAAAAAAAAAATTATTTGAAACGTTATATCTTTACGATAGATTTTGCTAATTAAGAAGCACTAAAAATTTTCAACTTATTGTTGTGTTGCTGGTAGTCATTTTCACTATCTCTGGAATTGATGTATTGTACTTTTGTCTTTACAGGTAAATAGTTTGTGTTCCTGTTGGTGGTACTCCAAGGGTATGCTGATATCTATGTGGCTTCTGCTTCATAATACTGCTATCGTTTCCGTTGCTGCCCCATATTTAGATTTTTTCCACTGTCGTGTTATGCATTTTTCAGTTATTTGGTTTGGGTTTGTTTGTTTTTCTAGTTAAAAAAAAAAAAAAGGAAGAAAAAGAAAAAGATAATTTATGGTCATTGCTTTTTTTATTGCTTGTTTTCCTAGTTTCAAAAAAAAAAAAAAAAAAAAAAAAAAAAAAGGAAAAAAGAAAGAAAGAAATGTGTCACTGCTTTCTCATGTGCTTTGGATGCTCTGTACTGTTTGGGTATTTTTTGCAATAGCTTGTTTGGTTAGTTGGTTTGGCTTGTTCCAACTGGGGTTTGCTTCTTTCTGTTTAAACCTTTTGTAATATTAGTATGGTTTCCTTTCAGATTGTCAATATTTGTGAAGGATATTTTTTTGTAATTTTCTTTAAGCTTTCTACAGATAATGTTCAGTTTGTGTTTGTTGTTTTTGCTTTCTACAGATAATGTTCATTCCCCATGTAAGCCTCTTCCACTTGTTTGGTTAGGCTTTACTCAGCAATTGTAACAATGATTAAGAAACATTTTCATTTTCTTATTTTTTTAACTCAACTAAATAAGAATATGTTTTTGGTATTTTATATTATATATATATTTTTTATCCTTTTCTCTTTTTTTCCTAACCAAAATTAATTATAAATGATTTATCAAGAGAAAAGGAAAGGGAAGAGGATTCAAAATTCTCTCTCTTGTTATTTGAGAAATTGAAAATAATAGTAGAAAAGTAATCCGGTCAAATAAAAACTTGCATTTGGGAATTAAATTTCCTTTTTTATTTATTTTCGTTTTCTATCGCTTATTCCGTTATCCAACAATCCTCACTCCAAACACATCTTTTAAAGGAATTTAGCCTGGTCATTGTTCAGTGAGAGAGATGTGCAGATGTTTAAATTCAGTCTAAACTTTGTAGATTTTGTTCATTTTGTTTTTGATTTTAGTAATAAGTCAAACTGAGAACAATCTGAAATAATAATAGAAAGAATAAAAATTTCAAATTAGAATTTCATTTAGATATATTGAATGTTTTGAATATACAACTCAATGTAATGTAATTAACAAACTTCCACAAGTTCTAAATGGAAAAAACAAAAAAAAGTTTATCATTAGGACAATCTTATCCACCGTTTGTATCACAGAATAATTTCAGCTAACTACCCGTATCATAAGGTATTCCACCTATCAAAAAAAGAGCTTCCATCCAAGTCATAACTCCAGAAATCCCTAAAAATCCATTAGTCAAGGTAAGGGGTATATTTAAAAAAAATTCATTAACATATTTTTTATCAATTAAATAAATTTTGACTCAATTCAAATTTGGAGTAAAAAATTAACCGTTTTACCATTGAATCTGTTCTTGACTTATAAAATTCTGGGTTTCCAAACGGTTTAAAAGTATTAATCAATATGTTTATTTTTTAATTAAGCAAATTTTGTCTCGATCCAAAAAATGACAATTAACCAGTCGGTTCGTTTTCAGCCCATGTTTGCATGTTGGGCTACGAAGTGGTTTAAAAATAGTACTTCACATGTGTTCTATCAGTTAAAAATTTTTGGCACAAACTATACTCAAGCTAAAAAATGACCATTTTACAAAGACATGTTTCGGCCCATATTTTTTATTATGGGCTTCCCAAAAGAGCTTAAGAATGTCTCCTGAGTTTTTTTTAATCAGCAAAGCAAATTTTTGCTTAATTCGAATGCTGACCGAAAACTGACCATTTTATTTCCATACCCGTTTTTACCTCATATTTGTAGTATAGAGCTTCCTAAATGGCTTAAAAATATTATGTGACATGCTTTTATATCAACTAAGTAAATTTCCCCAATTTGAATTCGTAATGAAAAATAATTATTTTATTTCTGAGCCTATTTTAGATCCAAATTTCGAATATAAACTTTCTAAACCGTTGAAGAATATTTCTTGACATATTTTTATTAGTCAAGCAAAATTTTGAACGAGTTTTGATTTGGACAAAAAAATAATTATTTTACTACTAAGTTCATCTTTGCCAAATTCTTATTATAATATTTTTAAGAGACTGCAAAATATTCATCAACTTTTATATATATATATATTATTGTCAAAGACATAAAACATAAATTTCTGCTTATAGTTTAAAAAATGATGGTAGTAATTTCTTTTATTACATTTCATTATGTTACGTCATACTTTAAATATGTAATTAAAGTATAAAAATAAGAATGTAATTCCATTTTCATTATTTTTATGCTAGGAATCAAATAAATATGTTCTATCTTAACTTTTTAGCCTCATTCTGTTCAATTCTATCCCTCTTCCCTTGTAAGTATCAACCTTAGTATAAGTTATTAATCTCACAATTTTAATTGAGATAATATTTTTTATGTCATAATGGTTTATTTTATTTTATTTTAAAAAAATAATGGTTAAATTGTTTAAACCGTTTGATAAGAAATACTATAATCGTAAAAGGTACCTTACCTATTGCAAAGATTTACATTCTCTCCTAACGCTAACAAATGAAATGTATAATTGGAAGCAGTTTTTATTTTTAAATTTTATTTAAATATATTTGTTGGTAAATTACATGACATTTGAAAAAAAATACATGAAGCATTCTTGTAATTTTTAAAATTACATTTATTACCCATATTTTTTTAAACTTTGTTACAAATTTATTCTTGTATTAGTACTAAAATACTCCTATTGTTAATTAATTTGAGGTTTCAATTGTTCCATATTATTGATTAATTTTTCATATCATCATTATAGACCGTGACGATTATCTTGAATGATTTAATTGATCGAAATCATTTTTAAGTTTATAAATTTCTCAAAATGAACTGTTCTTAATTCTCTCAATCAATGTCTTCTCATGCATTATTGTCGATTAGGGCTCAGATATAAATTCTTTTTGACAACTTTAAACTATTTTAAAGGTTAGAATACTAATATGAGTTTTTGAAATATTAATATTAATGTCAAGAAGAATTTATAAGTAATATAAAAATAAAGGTAATTAATATAATTTCAAAAATTACAAGAGAACTTATTCTTTTATCATAATCGTAGCACATATATATATTTTTATTCTAAGAGCTCATTTTCTAGGAAAACTAATAATTTAATAATTAATTAAAAATATATAATAATACAAAAAAACTAATGCTATGTGTGAAAAAATTATTCACTGCAACTGTAATATTACATCATTGACATAATTAACGCGGTTTGATAAGCCAATAAAGTAAAAATATTTATGCATATAAAAATTATAGTTATGAGACAATTAGATATGACCTTGGAACCTAAAATTAGCTGACGATGGACATACAATTTATTCAAGATTTCAAGCTCAGCTGCAGACAATTAAACACAAAGATTACTTACGTAAATCTCTTAATTTTATTTATTTACACTACGTATTCTTAACTGAATATTATTTGATAGTGAGATTTGGGTTGAGAGTTGGATACTATATTCGTGTTCCTCATTTAAATTTATATTTATTTTATAAAAAAAATTACACTAAAATTCATATCGGATTCAAAGTGCATATTGCTTAAGGCTATGTTTGTTTTGAAGTAACATAGAATAAATTTTACTTTTGGATAACTTTTTTTACATTAGTTTGGAAGAGAGATAACAATTACATTTGGAGTAAATTGTTATTGATAGGAGTGGATAAAGGAATGTCAAATAAACGGGTACACAAGAGTATTCCCCTCGATCGAATTTGATAAAAACTCATTGAAAAATACTTTAATAGGATTGGGATAGATTTGGGTTTCAATTTTAATACCCGTATGGGGTTGGGATTTGTCTATAGGATACCCGATATTAAGTATCCATTTATGTTTATAGAATATCTGTTAACTACTCTGTTTAATATAATATAATAACCAAACCAAACCAAACCAAATATTTTCCAACTATGTGGGGTCGGATATTTAAATTTGACGACGCCAATCAAATCTGTTTAGGATCGATCCTCCGTAAGAGTTTAATATAATATAATATATATTTTATATATTTATAATTTTATTCCTACAATAAAATTATTTAAATTTAGAATAAAATCATTTATGAAATTTCATCGTTTTTTGTCCTAGATATTTACTGGTCATCATTTTCACAACCCCAAATACGATTCAAACCCTCTCTCCTAGTTTCATCCCTTGGTTGAACTTGCTGGATCTTCGTTTGTGTAATTATGCTCTGTTTTGTAATTTGCCATTGTTTAAAATTAATGCCGCGTATAGAATCTATGTCGTCATCCTCATTACTTGTAGCCGTTTTATAATCCTAATCTACAAGTACTTAAATCTCTCTCTCTCTATATATATATATATATATATGTATATACATGTATGTGTCACTTATATAGAATATGATCATTTATAGATTCAAGATGCATGACATATACTAAAAAAAGATATCAATAAATATATTTCTTTTACTATATATTATTTTTATCATTAAGTTTCGAGTTATATTTTTTAATATAATTATTAAAAATTATAGGAGTAATAGCTGTGTCACTATATAATGTTACTGGTCACCAGTTAAGTAAATAAAGAGGAGTTTAGGAATCAAAAACTAGATATAAGTAAGAAGTCAATGTTTATTCTGAGAAATTTTTTTTTTCAGGAACATCAAAAAGAAAAAAAATGTAGTTTAAATTTAGTAGAATTCTTATGATTTTTTTTTTTTAGTTTAGTTTAAAGAATCTTATTATTTTGCTAATTAACATTTAGATTTTTGGAAAGTATTTTTTAAGCTTTCTTATAGAACCGCTAAAATTTTATTATTTTTATTTTTTTTAATTTGTAATTTTGTTTGTTATTATTATTATTTTTTTTTACTTTGTTTAAGTGTAGAATAATGAATTTTGTTGGAAATGTTGAAATTTGTCTATGTTTAATTTTCTTTGTAATTGTTTTGCTAATAGATTTGGGAGGAAAAAAAGAAGTACGTAGACAATATAACCAATAGTTATGTGTTAAATTTAATTAATTTGGCAAGTTTGGGATAGAATGAGTTTGGTATTTCAATAAAAATAAATAAAAATGAGTTTAAGATAGTAACGATAAGTAAATAATAAATATGGTTGGTAATAAAATTGACTAATTGGATAAATATTCAACCCAATTAGCCACCAAGGGCCAAGGCCACCTAATGATAAGGCAAAACAGGTCCTGGGGAAAATGCCCTCCCACCAAGATTATTCTAGCTTTACTCTACCATCTTGGGCTGTCGATGGCCTCTTGCAATAATCAGCTTTTGAATCTTGTGACAAGGTAAGGAAGTTTTTATAGTTCTACAAGTAGCTCATTCAGTATGAGATTTTTGTGGTAATTGAGTTTTGAAATTTGAGGCAATCTTTTTAGAAATCGAGACCTCAATTTCTACCAGTTCCCACCCTTTTGCACAAGGGGGCTAAAATGGATGTAAGAAGATAACACAAGATAAAATTCAAAAAAAAAAAAAAAAAGATAAATTAATTTATTTAAAAGAAAATTGAGTTGGCACTTAGACAAGTGAAATTACAAACAAAGTTGTTTAAGATATTTTGGTTATATTTAACGCAGACGTATAAGTTAAAAAAAAAAAAAGTGAGCAAATCGAAATGGAAGACAACCAGAATAAATAAAATTGTGAATAAGAACTTAATTTTTTTAATATAATTTCATAAAAAATTAACTTATGATAGAATTAATGGAGAAATAACATTTATGTGATTTTTCCAAATTGGAACTCAATAGGCTTTGTTGAATGGAAGTGCTGGCTTCGTTTGGAATGACAAAAAAGGGGGGTAAAAAAGCATTAAAAATTTTTAAAATTTATTCATTTTTTATTTCACTACACTAGTTATGAACGCACAGCTTATCTCATTTTTTATCACTTCAAATACATCTTAAAAAGTTAAATGAAAAGCAAGGAGGGTAGCTAGTACGTGTTTACATGCCATTCAGACATTCCATTTTCAAATGCTATTGCCTTGTAATTAATTGATCCGATTTTCATTTTTATTACATAAATTATGTAGAATCAATATTGTCTATACAGAGAGTACAACTCGAGTTTGGAGAGCCAGAATGGTTTGCGTACAGTGGTCTCGCCGGAGAGCAAGTTCCTGAGGAAGCATTAGCTCCAGCTGAAGTTCGTCAGCTTCAAGTATCACAGTTGAACAACGGCGACACTTCATCATATAGATCCACCAAATTCAACAGAGCCAACAGGAAACCCAAAATTGAAGAATTCCTAGAAGCGAACGATGAGTGTTTTTCTGTCCTTGATCCGGGCTAAAATTAATACATTCTCAAGCCCTATCTTACAAGAGGGGTTTCTTAGGATTATACGAACAGTCTTAAGAAAGGATGGCAACATATTGGATAGAGGACGGGTATTTCTTACACTATCCCTAATCTGATGGGAAAAAAAAATTACTCAGACTAGACGGATAACTGATTAATATTTTTAACTAACTTTCATTCCCTAACTCATCATGATCAGATATTCATTGGATAATTAAGTACCAATAATCTTTAAATATGAGTTAATTAAATAAAGAATAAGATTTGATTAAAAAATTATTTGAATACAATAATTTTATAAGTAATTTTACATCTTAAAAAACCAAAAAAATTATATTTAAATAAACGTTTTTAAATATTTAAAATTTTTTATATTACTTTTATAAAAAAAATTTGAAAATTTTTTTCATATTTGATCTTGTCTTAAACCTCTACTATAAGTAAGTTAAAAATTTTTTTTTGTAGATTTATTACATTGAAAACCAAATTCTAAATGCAAAATAAATTATTTAATATCAGAATATTTAGCTATTTGGTATTAATTAAATTGGTCATGTTATTTAAACACAATATATATAATTTAGTATCCAAATTAATGGTATTATATACATAAATTTGGGTATCTAATAATTTAGGCTAGTAATCAAATAATTTAAACGAGTAATCAAGTAATTTTCACCGGGTATTCAATAAATGGGTAATTGGCATGAAAATTTGGATAGTAATCAGGCAATAACCGTCGGATATCCCATAATCAGGGTAATCAGCACGGATTCAAATAATATTCATCAGCTATACTACATTTGTCATTCTTATATCCGAACTGTATGGTTATTTTATTTTATACCTTAACCAGTTCTGTTATCCATAAAATTTAAAAATAAATACACTTATCGGAAGAGAAGGGTCCGAGAGTAAGTGGGTTAAAATTACTATTCTTAGTCTTTAAGAGTTGCATAGTTAATGTGTAGTACTACTAAATCATGTTGGTAACTTTATCGTTTCTTTAATTCACACTTGAGAACTGCGGTTGTTGGGGAACCGGATTAAAGTTCCCCAATCACGTACATATACAACAGTGCTTTTCAAGTTTCTCCTTTTTTTCTAGTTTGTTTTCGTTTATTTATGTGTTTTTTTTTCCTTGGACTTGGCAAAAATGCATACCATAATTAATGACAGAATTTAATTTTTGTATTCTTAATTTGACATATATTTCACTTTATCTATTTTGTCCTTTTAGAACCTTTATAAATGCATTTTAAGAATTCTCTATTCAATTTTTTACTTTATTATTTCCTATTTTTTTCTTTATTATAAGACGAAAATTATAAAATTAATATAATTACTTATTAGGCATACTTAAAAGAATTGCAAAAATGTTTTTAAGTATATCAGATAAATGATTATATTTTTTTTATAGCTGTTTTTAATTTTTTATAAAATAAAAAATAAAACAGGAATAAAGTGGAATTTTAAGATGCATCTATGAGATTTTGATCTAAAAAAGAAAAAGGAAAACGTGATAAATAGTAGATTTGAGGTTTGGTTTATAAAGTTCCCAAAGGGGATAATTTAAAAATGTTTTTAAAATTAAAAAATAGAAATTGAATATATATATTAGACAACGAAATTTCCTCTTAATTAATTAATTATTTACTTTTCTGTCGGCTTGCTACGAGACTTGTCAAAATATGTCCGTAACGTAGCTGACTAACAATGGTTCCAAGCGAAGGCATTATGACAAAATATGTCCACATAGAATACTCGACAATTTTGACTTAGTCATATGGCTATGACCACAGGCAAACATACTTTTCGAGAGAAGGCCTCAGCAGTTCAACTTCGTAAAGTTAGGCACACCGCTTTGCTATTCCTTATTATTTCTCGCTTAATTTTATACTGTTAATTTTTAAATAAAAAATAATATTTTTTATAATTGTGATAATATTAAGCATAATATACTCACAATTATCTATAATCACAGGCGCATAATAAATGATAGTTGTACGGAATAAAGAAGTGGCGCGATAAATTTTTTTTTTTAATCAAATGCATTTGAGATGTCTTGTTTCTTGCTAGAGGAAAAATCAAAACCAAAACTTATTTCGTAATGGAAAACGTCATGTATGGCCTCAATCACCTTTCAATCTATATATATATATATATCATATGAGCAATTTCATAAACATAAGTTTCATAATTGCGAACTCACAAACTTCTAATCTTTTTTGATTGAGTAGCCAATATGGGGCACGCACACGCCCTCCTCCTAACTTACCCAGCACAGGGATCTGTCAACCCATTACTCAACTGGCCAAGAACCTCGTAAGATTGGGTGTGGAAGTCACCCTCCTAGTGAGCCTTTCCGTCCAGCGTCGCATGACCGGAGCCAATCCAACCCCAGAAGGTTTAACCTTAGTCGCCTTCTCTGACGGCTACGACGATGGGGTCAAACCTGGTGACAACCAGCACCACTTCA
>QLOD02000013.1:25433514-25447714 GCA_003260245.2 Sideroxylon spinosum | reverse complement strand
CATTTTGGGTAAATTATTGTCTGTTGGAATCTTGGAGTTCAGTCCCCGTAAGTTAGACCCACAAACTTTGGTGGCGACAACTTTGCGCCTCAAATTTTATTTCAGGTCCTCCATTTCTTTCTTTCTTTCTTAGGTAACCCACCTCCCTCATTCATTATAATGATGAATGAATGATAAGTAACTCAAGCCAATATCAAATTTTGCCGAATTAGAAAATTAGAATTAAAAATCTCTTCCCCAAAAGTTAAATGCCAAAATTCTCAAACAGGAATATATAATTGGATTGAACTTCCCCCAGATGTAGTTTTGTCCCAGAATTAATGAAAACAGTAGAGATCATAATACCGAGCGCCCTAAAAGAAGCAAGTTTTATGAACCTTTGAAATCAAAGAACGTTATTAGTTTGGTGTAGTTTGGAGAACTCGAGAGATATGATGAGCTCTACAAATTTAGGTAGTCTTCCTTAGATTACAGATGCTCCAATCACCATTTTTTTTTTTTTTTAATCTTCAGTTATAAAGGAAACATAAATCAAAATCGGGAAATAGATTGTAAGATTTTTATTTATTTATTTATTTATTTATTGTTTTTTTGGGGGGGGGGGGGGTTGTGGGGTTTTCAAATTTTAAGGGCAAAAACGATGCTAAACTATTGTGACCTGTAACACGTTCTGTTGAGTGTAATGCGTACAGGAACATGTGGAAACTTGCACTCTTAAAACATTAAACAAAAGACTTGGTGTCCCGTGAATCACGAAGTGTGATTATAAAAAAGACTTTTTTTTTTTTTTTTGAACCATGCATTTAAAGTAAAACAAGTAGAGACCAGGTATACAATCAAAGACAGCTAGCCATTGATCATGTGATAAGATGTTTCAGAATTTGTTCTCAGAATGTCACCCTTTTTAGATTGCCAAATCATGTTTTTTTACGCGTAATTTCAAAATGAAATTGATGGAGTGTGAATACATATTGTATCAATTGCCTAATTAGCCTTTTGAAATGAAAATTGTTGGGGACTATTTAAGTACTTTATAGAAACCATGGTTTTTCAAAAATCACCTCGTTCACTAGCTATACATATGGTGGAATTCTCTCATCAATAAGAACTTCCTGGATGAGAATAAAGAAAAGCATAAACTGAATTAAAAAAATTTAAGTGTGAAAAGATTATTAGAAACAATCACTTGTAAATCCCCAGTTTTGAATGTTTCATATTATAAGAGAACTTAGAACATGTTGAAATTTTTCTCACACAAGATGATTTGGATTCATTCTTCAATTCTTGGTGCGCATAAAAGGTAAGAATATAAAAGACTACCGCTTGGTGATTGGCACTTAGTCTACACCCAAGAAAAAAAAAAAATCGCATAACTTTCCAAGGGGTCAAATTGGCATTGCATAAAGAGTTTTCTTTTGTCTTAATTATGCAAGTGTTTGGAATTATAAAAGTTAATACAAAGATATCTTGTAATTAGTACAATAAGTAGAAAAAATGATTTTATATAGTTGGTTGGAAGGGATATAGATCCCTAGTTAAATTCTTTTATGAATTTTGTTTTTGGTATAATACCTTAGTGAGGTTGGAGGGTTTTCGTAATTGCATTTCCTTAATGCCTTTGCCTTTTTTTTCCACCTTCTATAAAGTTCTTCTATTGATAATAATTTAAAAAAAAAAAAACTGATAGTACTCATGATCATTATGCAATCCTGTAAAGCTTATTTTACTTTTACTTGGTCTTTCATATTATACGACAACAATTTTGAAACCAAAAGGCAGGGACAAGTACTCCTTTGTTCTACTATTTTCTTAAATAATTTTTCCCTTTTTCTTTTTTTGAAAGTTTAACTTATCAGCCTTTTTTTTTTTTTTTTTTTTTTAATCTTTTACTAGTACAGTATGTATGTTACTCGTTAGGTTTAAGATTTAAACTATAGTAAGTTCCCAATGTAATGTAATTTAACATGGATATAGAGTCGCACAATCCCAAAATTGAGAGTTTTTAGGTAAGACCAATATACAAAAACACATATATATAAAATTACAGTTTAAGTTTACAATTTCAAAATTGATAGATAAGTAAATAGACAACAAGATGAAGAAGCTCCATAGTTCATGAAGATGTGAGCACACACTACTATATAAAATATTGAAGACTAATAAGCAAACACGAGCCCTATAATCTCCCTATAGCATGCATGTGCACATAACAACACATTTTCAGAACAAGGCATGCAATGTGAAAACAAAATGCATAAATCAGAAACAGGCAAAATTTCAGATCAGAAGAATTACCAAAGGCATTGCCTTGAGTGGTCAATCTACTAACTTAAGCAGAGCTGCAAGGAAAATGTGCTTTCGGTACAAAAATAAACAAAATATGTGGAAAGCACCTCCATGATAAATTGAATATATTATAAGACAAGGACAGGCATCATTCATGACAGGGACAGTGAGGTGAAAACAGTTCTTTAGCACAAACATAAAATATGCATGAAATAGAAACAAATCGAGCAAAGAGAGAGAGCGTTTAGAACTAAGCCTAATAAATTATTCAATCTTGCTACGAAATTTGACCTATTTCTTGAGGTTCTGTAAAACGATTACCTAATACCAAAAAGGTCCTCCAAACCAAAAGCCATGTCGACTATTACCACCAGATAAACATATTCATACTCTTGACAGCTTAATAACAAATAGTCACAGAAAACTGCAGACTCCATAACAAAATTTTGCAACTGCTGCTCAACCAGTATGTTCACTTCCAGCTAAACAATGATCAGCTACCTAAAGAGATTCCATACGCACTGCCACTCGCACAAAACTCCAATCATCTCCTCATGCAACAAATCCTCAACTCAGATGCTAATAAATTCAACTTCAATGGGTATAGGCATGTAATGTCATTGGAAGATATTAGTTTTATCTGTTTAAAACTTCCATCTTCACAGTGCCATAATCAAGCCATATATCACCGCTTTCAACCCACAAAAGCAACTAGCAATCTGGGAACAGAAATTCGCTGGTTTCAACAAATAGAATCATCTAGCACTGATTACCTAATACCAAAAAGGTCCTCCAAACCAAAAGCCATGTCGACTATTACCAGCAGCTAAACATATTCATACATTAGCAGGCCACAAGTGGAAATTATAAAGCTCATCACACCTCATCAGACCCATTACCTAGTTTTCCCATCTTCATTGTCTAATAAATGTCATGGTCAATATCCTAATGCATACCTTGCCAAATAAAAAAAAAAAAGACAAAAAAAATCCTAATGCATCACGAAAGTTTTAATCCAAATACATTTTATGATCAACATTCTAACGCAACAAATAAGTTCAAATTCAAATATATAAACACATCCTGCATATCCTTTGTATAAAATATTATAGCTCACTATATCTGTGGATAAAACAAGCAAAGAATATGGCAGCTTTCAATATGCACCATGCAAGAGCCTAAACCCAAGGTAAAAGAATTTCATCCAAACCAAGATGCAAGGAAGCGGGAATTCTGTCTGCCACACTAAGAACCCCAACTCCTAAAACTTCAAAAATCTTATTGTAGCCATACTAACAACACAAACTTATAGAAAACATTAAGTATATATATACACAAACACACACTTACAACTAGTCCAAGAACCACTTAGGAGAGACCCCGGGGTACGTTTGCTTGGAGAATTAGGGGTCTCGCGATTGAGTTTGTAATCTATGGGCCACACAAATCACTAGTTTGGAAAAAACAATTTAGTGCTATTAAATGTCTCAACCATCCTAATTAAATCTCCATCCAATCCGACAGCCAAAAATTAATGCCTTTTCTTTTTTCATTACTTATCGGACCCCCTAACCAAACATGGTATAAATAATCCCATGGTATATTGCAATCCCATCAACAAATTTCTAATAAGAAACCAAGAGATCATTTCTTTTCTCCCCAGCACCTAATAACATCAGAAAACTTCAAAAAACCCACAATTTTTCAGTTCTTGATCCATTTGGATGAAGTTCTCAGTTGGAAATTACGTTTTCAAGACGGGGTTTACTTGCTCATCTCACCGGTGCTATTCAAAGTTTACTATATATCACACAAAACACACAAATTTAAGAGAGACCAAAAACAACATATAGTTTTCATCATGAAAACACATTTTAGCAGAAATGACTTCTCTAAAAAAAAAAAAATTCATCCATTCAAAAGAAAATACTAATAGATTAAGTAATTACCTTGTTGACGGAAATCTTGTTAGCGATTAGCAGCCCCCTTGTCCTGCTGTAGTGCTTGGTTGTTGCTTCTGCTGCTGCATCTGGAAGAGGAGGCTAGCTGCAAATTGTAATGTTGACTGGTACCGCTGATTCTTATCAGCCTCAACATCCAGTGATCCCTGACTTCCACCATAAAGAGCAGGTTGAAGCTGTTGAACCTGATTGGGAAGCTCAGAATTCACTTTATTGGCATCCACAAGCAAGCCAGTGTGGGGCTGATTACCATTCGTGCCATAACCCAGATTAGAGAGCGAAGCAGAATTTTCAGTATGCTGATAGATAGATGAACCATATGACGCATGAGAATCAATTCCATGTGCCATACCATAGCCCTTCTGAGTACTCTGAGGAACATATTCATGCTGCCGGTCAATCTGTGCAGAAACTGCAAGCTGTACACCATCCGAAGGGATTCCAACAGATGGCCTAGAAGAAACTGCACCTTGTTGTGGCAGGTGAAATGCAGGATCTTGAACTTGGGAGTTGCCAATTACCACCAGCGGAGAATTGCTTGAGGTGTTTGAGCTAGTTGCACAAGTCTGAATCTGGGCAAGTTGCCTCTGGGGATTAAATTGATTATCCAATTGATGAGAAGGTTGGCCAGCAAGCTTAGGACCTTGATCATTATGCATCCAACCTTGTGGTGGGAGTCCCCTATCCAATTCGTTACTAGGAGGAAATGAAGGCCTCAAGGAGGACGATCCTAAGGATGGTTGTGCAGTTTCTGAACCAGAAGATTTAACAGCACCAGGTAGTAATGAAGCTAGAGTAGCAATAAGCTCAGGCGTCAAAGTAACTCCAGCAGCAGACACTGCTGCAGTATTTACTGAAGGGGCTGGCTGTATAGGAAGTGCACCAGTAGTTGATGGTACGAGCTGCTTTGCTAAAGTCGATGAGTCCTCGCGTACGACCCTGCTATATTCTGTCTGCAAAACCTTTTCCTCTTTTTCAGACATGACACACTGCTCATTTTGAGAATGCATCTGCTGTCTTTCCATGTTGTGAGACTGGAAGGACTCCGGCTGCATCAAAGAACTGCTAGGAGCGTGCTGTGGGAACTTAAGAACAACACCATAAAGACGTTCAGGACCAGCAACCTTAAGGACCTTAGAGAGGAAATCTGATGGAGGCACCAAAAATAAGGTGGTCCCGTCCTCAAATTTGGCCACCCCAGCCCGGTTTTTTGCCCCTAAATAATGAAGAAACTCAGTGTATGAAGCAAAATCCTCTTCACTATCAGGAAGAAAGAAGATAATATCAAATCCAATGGCATCTGCATAGTGTTTAGTTAACATGTCAAGGCCTGTTCTAGCAGAGCAATTGACCACATTAGGGCTGCAAAATAGTAAGACCTCATATTAGAATAGAAAATGATATGACAAAAGTCTATGATGCTATATCTACCAAATCATAATAGCAAGTTTGGGCACAAGTGAAAAAGAATCTAATAGGAAACTATCACACTAAATAATTCGAAAGGTATCAAGGATTAGAACAGCCCAATATTTAAAAACCATGGGAAATATAAGAATTAATCAGAAGCAGAGAAAATTAGTCCAGCATTGCCTAAATCCACAAGTAATCCCACAATTGAGTTGAAAAATGGAATCTATGATCACATGAGACGAGCACATTAAAACTCTTCAACACATCATTTATATGAATCTAAGAAGCGAAGACACTTTTATGAGGGTGCAACTGGACACACTTTAATACACTAGGAGACACGTGCATCTATTACATAAAAATTCATACCTATTAACTCTCCTCATTGTACTAGTTAAGAATTCTAAAATCTCCAAGATTTCAATTTCTTTAACCTTAGTGCTTTCAAAGATCAATATTATGACTTCATATTTCATATTATCATGCAAGTCAATTGCAATCATTGTGCAAAGGTCAAAAACCAAGACCCAAAAACATCTAATGGGAGGGATAACTAAACAAACCAGTGACAAGTAATATAACACTCACATATCAGACTCTACGCCTTTCCCAATAGGCACACAACGAGCACGACAAACAGGTGTTCCACCCTTTGCAATAACACCACGCCATATATAATCATGATCCAGATAGCCCCGAACAGTCCCACTGCTTTTGGTCCTTACCTCTGCTGGACTGAAGCATTTTTTATCTTGAACACTAACAAGTGGACCTGAAGCCCATTCATCAGCTTGCTGACGAAGCCCAAACCGTTGGTCCAAACCCAAGCTCTGATCATCTATTTTCTTTGAAGGAAAAGTGGAATCATGCACAGGCAACACAGTATCAACCCTTGACCGCTTAGATTCCCTCTGAAGTTGATTTACATCAAATATATCCCATGCACCAGACACGGGTCTGATCGGTTGTTTCACACCCAGTGAAGGAGATGGGAGCCTCCCAGGAGCAGGAGATGATCTTCTCCAAGTTGGACCGCCCATCAGACTGCCAGGATTAGCATCCGGAAATTTATGAAGTGCTTTCAACTCATTGAATTCTGGACCTGAAACTAAAGGTTCAAAGCTAGATGGAGGACCAAAAGGCCTCATCAGCATATTAGGCCCAACAATACCACTAGATGGTGAAGTCCCAGAAACACTATTTGGAGCCAATGGTCGACTATGATTAAACACATCCATATGTGCTGCGGGTTGAAATGGAAGTTCAGTGAAAAACACATCTGGCCTTGGCCCTTTTATACCAAGATGAAGTCCAGGGTGGTCAGAGGTAGGAGCAAGCTCATTGATTGCATACATAATCGATATCCTGGGATCATTAAAAAGCCGGCCCTGTAATCCTTCTTTGGCACGTCGAGCCTCATCAATACTTCTGAAGCAAACCAAAGCATAGTGCCTTGAAGGAGAACTTCTAATACTCTCAATTTCGCCAAATAAAATCATAGCATTATGCAGCATCTGCTCATCAATATGAACAGAAGGAGGGTAACCTATCCACAATACATTGCTTGGCTGTCCATCTCCTCTTCGCCCTCCAGAAGATTGAGAATGCTACAACAAACATAAAACAAGTTTAGGATACTTAACAAAAAAATTATAATATCACTCTTCCTGTTTGGTCCTTCAAATGAGCAAGAACCACTCGAAGCAGCCTGCATGGTACAAATTTCTAGGAAATTACTACTTTTGGTACAGAAGGCTATCCCAGAGCAGGATGAACATTTTGTACTAGAGGGGCGTACGGGCATCACAGACCCCATAAAGTTTCTTCAGTCAACAAGTTGGACATGGGCAGCAACGGAAAGTTTTGAAACATCTAGCAAAGTAAGCAGTTGATGGGTGAGAATCACCTGTTGTTTCAACCCCAAATGAGTGGGCTCAGAATAGTTTCTAATGGCCTCTTGGAGCATCCATTGTGAATCAGGAAGACCCATGCTCCTCCCAGGAAACTGTCCCACCCTTGCATCACGGTTATCAGTCAAGGGTTCCTATATATTGATACAAGGAAAGTATAAGATCAAATATAGGATGAAATTAAAAGATGTTAACAAGCAGAGATAGAAAAAGGCAGAGGCATAAGGAGGGACTCAAGGGAACAGTAAGAGTTGAGAGTATGCTTACACTTTTGGTGCCTATCAAATGATATTTTTTTTTTTTCAAATTAAAAAAAGGGGGTAAAATTACACTTTGCACTCTTGCACTTTACACCAAATTTCACTTGAGGACTAACACTTTTAATTGTAACAATTAAGTCCCAACATTTTTAATTTGTTGGAATGCAGACCTTTCTGAATTTCAATTAGAGAATTTTTTGTTAGCTAGCCATGAGGCCATCTTTTGAGGGGTTAAAAGAAATCACTTATTTTCTTTCGCATTTTTCTAAAAAACTCCTTTATTCACCATTAAAAGCTCATTTTTCTAAAAAACTTCTTTCACAAATTAAATCTTTAGGGACTTATTTGTTACAATGAAAAGTGTCAGTCCTGAAGTGACATTCGATTTAAAGTGTGAAGGTGTGAAGTATATTTACCCTAAACAAAAAAACAAAAAAAAAACAAAAAAAACAGGGAGAAGAAGTTCAATTGTTGTCATTTAGCACAATGAGCCACGTCTGTATCAATGGGCTAGCTCACACCTCTATATTGCAAAGATGATTACTCAGTATAAGAAATTTTCATTATAAGTTGCAGGCATCAATAATAAAATGCTTGTGCATGTTGTTGTCCCTCAAGCAAGCCAGAAGAATATTTCTGCAAAATTTAGAGTGTCAAGAGAATGATTGTAAATGCTTTCACAGTGACTGACACCTCACATGTTCACATTTCCAATAGTTCAACTCACCCAATCAGGCAATTTCTACCATATTCATTTTTATGCAAGGAACATCAGTATCTTCTTATTCAAGCTATAATTACAAATTCCATAGCACTTCTAAAATAAGATTGACCTAGACTTACTCTTCTCGACATGTGTGACCTGAGGAAATCAACACGTATCTGGTTATCACCTACTTGCTTCCCATTCAAACTTTTCAATGCCTGAATAGCATCTTCCAATCTGAAGTAATCAACGTATGCTGTATTACGGTCCCTGATGAACTTGAACTCCTCGATCTTCCCAAATTTGAGAAACTCTTCTTCCAATGTTTCCTTTGTGACGGATAGACCGATTCCACTCACCCACAAACTTTTGCACGGTTTAGCCTGCCAAAAAAAAAAATGTGAACAAGAGAAAAGAATGCATCCACACCAATGTGTGCGAGCATTAGAAGATGGCTGGGCATCATACTTCCTTAAGATGATTGCTAACATAAACACACTTAGTGGCAGAGCATAAGAATTACATTTACCATTAGTGTCCTATGAAAACCCACCAATCAAGCCCACAAGTATATAAAATAAACCTAGGACAAAAATCATGACATTATTTATTTTCTAAAAAGAAAAACAAAGTAAATGGAAATAATGGGGAGGGAATTGCACACAAATTCAAAGCAGGACAAATGAGTGGAAAAGTGCTTCTAGGGCAATGAATCATATATTCATTAAAAAAAATAATAGTGAAAGCGAAGCTTAATCAAACAACCATATGACAACTAGACCTCCAAGGAAGAAATTCTGGGCAGTTAAGAAATGGCGAATTTATGAAACAGAAAATGCTTCCTACCAAAATTCTATTGCCACAAAAAAAAAAAAAAAAAATAGGACATACCAAAATGACGTGGTAATAGCATTGAGTTAATACAAGGCTTCTTTAATGAGTTAATTTTTCTATGAATCTAGAAATTTGTCACATCATGCCGGTAAAGTTTTCTGGTAGTATAGCCTACTCTTATAAAGTTAGTGCTTCCAACATGGAATATGAGCATGCACATGTGGTGTCCCAATCAAGAAAGAACAAAAAGTAGGCATGCTCTTAAGAAAATTGGGGTTCTAGCCGCCCCGAAGCAATTAAAATTGCTTTCCAATTTGAAGGGGAATGCCAAGGAAAGAGAAGGTCGATGTAAGACTTTAAGTTGAAAGCAATAATATATGGTTGCATTAGGCTAACCAAAATCATGGCCATACACAGTGCAATAGTACAACAAATTCACATCAGGGACCTTCCATATATGGGAACAAGGCTTAGAAGAAAAGAATGATAATTCACTGTAAGTGTCAATTTATCATAGATGAAGCCTGTACAATACTTCAAAAGACAATCTATGCAAAGCTACTTTTCAAATTGTTTTGCAAAGCTACTTTTCAAATTGTTGTTAAAAGAATATAATCAAATCAAAAAATGAAAAAATAAAACTTATTTTATGTGAAAAGTATGCAGTCATTTCTTTCCCATAGGTATTATCACGCAGACCTTACTAATTGTTTGCCAAAGTTATAGAGTCAACCCATAATACATAGTGATAGATCAACTTACTAAACAAACAAAAATAAATATCCCCAAAACAATTGGACTGAACCAGTTTTAACTTTTAAGCACAATTCCTACAATATCACGCAAACTCATTGGGGGAAAATGTAACTTGCAAAGGGATGATATCTAAACATGATCATCATTAAAAGAAATGAGATCACAAAATCCTGCTGAGTGTGGGCACAACTTGAGTAAAAGAAATATTAAAAAAAATATATCCTGTAGATATCTACAATTAAAAAAATGTCCCAAAAAAAAAAAAAGAACATGAAAATGCCTATTGAGCACTGCAGAGAAAACCAAAGCGTAGGAAAAAAATGAATCAGACAGCCAAACAACATAATCAAACATAATTCCATTTTTTTTATTTACCTTGCAAATTATATAAATCCACTTTCCCGGCCTTTAAAGTTTAGAGAATTTTACATTCAAAATAGAATAATACATCTATATGCAATGTAGTAAAGAAGCCTTTTTTTCTTTTCGAGGGATGAGTTAGATAATACAAGGGTGTGCCACCCGAATACAACTAGGAAGCAATATACGAAGGAAACTATGCTAGGTGTATTTATACAAAAGCATTGTTCTCTTAATATAATGCGAGTGTCATTCTATCTCTATTGAATCTCAAAAGGGATAGGAATCAAAGTTGAAAAACTGAAGGCAATTCTGTTTTGTAATTTTAGGTGCAGTTGTTATTAAGCCTTGTAATATGCATAAATCCATATTACTTATGGAAAAACAAATTATTCATCCATTATTTCAACCACTACTTTTTCATCACTGTTAATAACAACCAACTTCTCATAACAAATAATCTTCGTACACCAAGACAGTCAAATCCCAAATCTTCAGAAACTTCATCGACTTCACTCACATTCCCACCACGCAAGCCCAATTTGTTATTACCAGGAGATGTAGGAAAGAATTGATAGCTATCTTTGCCTTTTATTAGTGCATTTAATGGATAACAAGCAGGAAATCTTTAGAAAATGTAAAGTAACCCTTGTATGGAATCAAATGTTATTTTCTTAATATTTTGTATGATTGGACCCAAAATCATCAATTGATTCCTTGAGAACTCTATCAGATCTTCTATGCAAGGATCAAAAAATTTAGTTTTTGTGGGTTCGTTGATTAGCTAGATATTGGAAATTTTTTAGAATTTTTCAAAAAAATACTTCCAAAATATTTCAAAGGAGATACAAAAATATGAAGAAGCATATAAATGTTTAAAAGTATAAATTAAACTTTCTTTGGATGTACAAAAGATTAGTATAAAATTAAACAAACTTTTTGGTATATTATTTTTTTTTTCCTATGTATTTTCAATGGAAATATTAGAATTATTGTTCCATAACAATTTTGTTTCAATGAAATTAAAAATAAAAAATTTTCACCCATTTCAATGAAAAGAAAATGATACTTTTTTGTTACTTGCAATAAGGATCATCTTCTTTCAGTCACTGTGTATGAACAAAGGGTCAGGGGATTTTGCTTTATCTTGGTCACTATGCTTTGGGCGTTTCACAAAAAAACAAAGAATTTTTTGCTTCTTGGTGGAACGTAAAACTCCATAAAAGAAGTTAAAAAGTGTGAAAGATTATTCCTTTTTATTAGTGTAAGTTGATTTGGCCAAAGAGTAAAAGAAATATTTTTTCCAAGGGATTGAACTGCTATTTTGCATAGGTGATTAATGTGATTATCAAGAGCGGGTGGTTGGTTTTGCTTGTATAATTTTTTGAATTTCGTTGAGCCGTTGGAATTGTAATTCTATTCCTTTTTTTTTTTTTTTTTGGTGGCCCTTTTGGCTTTAGATCTAGACTCATATAATTTTTTGAATTTTGCCAAGAACTTGGAATTGTAACTCTAGGCTCCTATTTTGGCTTTGCACAACATCCTCTTTATGCCTTCCTAATATATTTATGATACCACTTGTTGAAAAAGAATGAAATAGCAAACACTTACAAGATGTAGTCTCAATTTCAAGCAAGCATCCCGATATACCCATTATTTTTCTTTTAAAATTTTAAAAACAATTTTTTCTCTCAACACTTGATAATACAAATTTCCTTTGTTTAGACATAAAACAATTACATGGTGAGTTTAACTAAATTAATTAGAATTAAATGATTAAATCCAAATAGTGTGGATTTCTTTTTGAGTTTAACTAAATTAATTAGAATTAAATGATTAAATCCAAATAGTGTGGATTTCTTTTTCTTTTTCCTTTTTCCTTTTTTTTTTTTAATTAAGTAAAATCTCAACTATTGGAATTTATGCCTTCGAATCCCTCCTTGCAGTGCCTTTAAATGTTAGAATTTCTAAAATTTAACACATGAAGTAGCTATAACTATAAAGTTGAAAATTAGATACTATGATTGGCTATTTGTTCACATTTCTCACCACAAAAAACGTTTGCATCCTTACTTAGCTTGGGTATAAATTAACTTTTAATTTATACTACTTACCCATTCTTTAGTCATTAAGAGGAAACTATCATATAGATCCAACTAAAGTAGCAGCCTTGGTTTCACCACATACTAATTCTTGCTTGATTGAAGGAGGGACTTCAATTTGGTTGTTGGTAGTTTAGAACTAATTAAAGATTTTGTAAATGCATTCAGGTCAAGCAAATTTTTATAAAAATATAGCAATTTTTTATCATGTTCACCCTTTAAGAAGTTAAAATCAAATTAAGAGATTATTGTTTGAGAATAAGCTGAATGGTAATACTAAATCCAATTAAGGATGAAAATAATGTTATAGTTCTAAAATTTCTAATATAACCTAAATTCAGGAATATAGAATAATTTACCGAGCATTCAAAAAATTCCAAATCCAAAGTTCTTAGAATTTAGTTGGATGTTTTGATTTCAATGCTAAAAATTAAACCACACCACCAATGAAGTCGTAAAATCATTGATTTAAGTACAAGAGAAGAGAAATTTCACAAATAATTACACACTACACTCCAGTAAAACCTAACGAGGCACAAAAAGCAGAACAAACCGGTTTAGAAAAATCAATCTTTATCGAACTCCCACGAAGAACCACCCCTTGAAGGGCTTGCCTGGCCGCCTTTGCCTCCTCAATTCGCTTGTAGTACACAAAGGCGTAATTCCTCGAAGGATAAGATGTTACGCTATCGACAGAACCGTATTTCGAGAACAAACTGATCAAATCGGAATCTGTAACGCCGGCGGACAGATTTCCAACCCACAGACTCTTCAAATGCGAATCATCCGATTCGTGAGCCTGACTGCTAGATCTGATCGGAAGCGGCATGCCGGCCGGTCAGATCAAAACCCTAGAAGAAAAAACAATCAATTTCGACAGTAGATAAGATGAAATCACGAGATTTGATGCACTACTGCTTACCGTAAGAAAGAAATCGAGAAATAAATCAATGAGATTAAGAGGCAGACAAATCTGATGAACAGAGTAACCAAATAGACGGAAGAATCAAAAATAAAAGCTAATATCCAGAGAGCGAAGGGTTTCGGACTGGCAAGAGAGTATATATAACGCCAGCGGCTGGAACAGCGTATCCAATTTAAAAATGGAGTAATTACACCTACGATTGAACTTTATATATTTATTTTGTTAAATCTAATTAAATTTGTATTTTACCGAATAAATTTATATAAAATTATATAGTTAAAAGTATTTTTTTTACACTTTTTAATATTAAAATAAAATATCTTTTCATTTTTAAATAAATATTTTGAATATATCTTAAGATCTTTTTGGAACATAGATTTTTGTGAAAGTATAAAAAAATAAATAAAATATTAAAAATATAAAATGAAGTGAAAAAAAAAATCAAATGTAGTTATTTTCTAATTGAGTTAAAAAAAAGAACAAAATAAATAGATATTTATTAAAAAAAACTCTTATTTGGTTTAATATATAAAATTCTTCAGATTAATAATTTTATTTTTTCTTTTTATTGTGTTGAAACTTTTTGTCAACAATACTCATTGCAATAAATGCAGTTGTCACAATAGAAACTGACAATTTTTCATTTTCTAAGAATTAACAGTGCCTCTCTTTGTTTTTTTTTTTTTT
>QLOD02000013.1:25320412-25337543 GCA_003260245.2 Sideroxylon spinosum | reverse complement strand
TAATAAATAAATAAAATGATGGTTAGATATTTATAATTGATTTAATATAAAGTTGTTAAAAATGATATAAAGTGATACTTAACAAAATTTTAATGGAGAATTTTAAAAATTTTTGAAATTTTGTGAAACTTTTTCATACAAATGTTAGTATACCTTTTAAAAAAAATCTGATAAAACCGTTAGGACGTGTTATTTTGACACGTTTCAATGGATTTTGAATTTTTTTTTAAAAAAACATAGAATTTTTTAGAATTTAAAAAAGGTGAAACTTTTTAAATTTTTTGATTTGATTTGTGACTTCAAACGCGGCCATATTTTTAATCCAACCAACATGAAGGAAAACTACAAGGCTTCATTTGGTATGAAAAAAATTAAATTTTTTTTGTTTTTTGTTTTATTATTTTGGTTATTGTTTACTAAGTGATTATTAAAAAATTGATCTTTTCATCTTTAAAAAACTTTATGATTTCATAGTTAAATTTTAATTTTTCTATTAATTCGATATATTTACCTTTATGATTTAAAAAATTTAAATATGAAAAGGTAATTTTAATTATTTAAAAAATAAAAAAAATCGATTAGTCAAAAATTAACTAGCCAGCCGATGCCAAACGAAGCCTAACTCTCTTCAGACAAACGTTAACTGGAAGTAAAAGTTAAAACTAGCGGCAAGCTTACATGTTCTCCAAAGCTGGCTCTATTTTTAGTAACTCAAACCTTTTTTTTCCTCACTATAAAATTCACTATGAATCGTTACGCCGCTGATTTTTATTTGTAGAAACTCTCTCTCTCTCTCTCTTCATGTATGCATACACGCACACTCTCTCTCTAGAAATGCTTTGGGTTTCCTTTCGTTCGTAGATAGCGAGGGTCCTTTTTTAACTTGTCAAATTCTATAGGGTATCTAAGGCGGCTATAGAGAATTATATCAGTGCAAAAGACTGGGAAGTTTTCGAATCATTGATTCCTCGGAATCCGGGGATAAAGTTCTCTCCGCACCCTTTTGGTGGCTTTGGAATTTTTGGGTTCATTTTTCTGGGTGAATCTCGGAGGAATTCATGAACCGGAACATGGCGATTCGTTGTTCGTTCGTCCATTTCTTGGCCTTTTTTCCGGACGAGTTGGACAAAGGTTTGTGTTGTGTTGATTAGAAGCTCTGCTTTTATGTTGCAGCGACTCATGTGGTGCTTCTGAGCCAGTCAGTTTTGTAGCTTGTTTATCACTTTAGAGGTCAGTGAAAAATTGTTACTTTTGTTTTTTTTGTTTTTTTGTTTTTTTGAAGCCCAATTCAATGTCAGCTGATTCATACCCCAGCTGGTTTTTGATTTGTTGTTGATTTCACGTGTGTATACTCGTGGCTATATTGGATAGAGAAGAAATAGGAAGTGTGATTTCACATGTGTTTGGTGTAGGATTTGTATTGTTTTAGTTGAGGGAGCTGGGATTTTGTTGTAGGTTGGTTGTTTATTCAGATGGGTAGAATTAATCTCCTTCATCTGAATCAGAAGAGGGAACCTTTCTGTGAAGAGAATTGAGCATAAGAATGAGAATTAGGTGATTTGATTATGAACATTGGGTTCCTGGTGTGCGAATTGGGAAGATTTTAAGAACAGAAGAATTGTAGCAAGACATTGTCTTTTGAAGGAACTTTATCTAGCTGGTTCATTACTTCAGTTGACCAGTGTCTTGCTTTGTTCTTGAAAATTGAATATCCCTTTTCCTCTACAGGAAAAAAGCGTTGATTGTTGGACTTCTTCAAGAACTTCAATGGAAGGTACACCGTGGGATGGTGGTACAAGCCATTCGATTCCAGAGGATCCATTTAACGATGTTGCTGAGCACGTGAACTTTGATACGTACGCTGAATGGTGCAATATACACTCAGAAGCAGATCAAATGTTTGCCTTTTCTGGATTGTCGCCCTTTCGGTCAATGCCCCTTCAATCCATGTCCACAGATTGTGTGCCCTTTGATAGATTGATCTTCACTGAACATGATGCTGCTGCCTTCCCCGTGCCTGACAGTGATGTCGTGGGGAGTTCTTATGGTGGTGGAGACAAGATGACGTTTCAGCATATGAATACCCATTCTTGTTTTCCAATGGATTATGATGGTGGGGATGACACTGGTGCTCCGAGAGGTAATTGTTCTATACAGCAGAACATGCCAGATGCAGGGAGTTGTGCCATACCACGGCCACTTGCTCAACCTCTTGCTGAGAAGATGCTCAGGGCATTGTCGTTGTTTAGAGAGTCATCTGGAGGTGGCGTCTTGGCACAAGTTTGGGTTCCGATCAAGCATGGTGATCAGTATATATTAAGCACAAGTGAGCAACCCTACTTGCTCGATCACACACTTGCAGGGTACCGTGAGGTGTCGAGGGCATATACCTTCTCTACAGAAGTGAAACCAGGTTCTTTTCCAGGGCTTCCCGGTCGGGTATTCATTTCAAAAATTCCAGAGTGGACCTCAAATGTTGTATACTATAACATGGATGAGTATGTGCGAGTACAGCATGCAGTTGACAACGAAGTCCGTGGATCCATTGCTTTGCCCATTTTTGAAGACGGTCCTTCTGAAATATCATGTTGTGCAGTGCTGGAACTTGTAACCCTGAAAGAAAAACCTGATTTTGATTCGGAGATGGAAAATATTTGCCATGCACTCCAGGTTAGCCTGCCTTTCCTACCTCCGACTTGAAGTGTTACTTTTTTCAATTTGTGCTAACATATTTATCTGTCAGTTACACACACACCGACTTAATTAATGGGACACCCTTAGACCACTAAAATTTCATCTCATTCTACCTATTCAAGGAAGAGAAATCAGGGGGAAAAATTGATGGTGTTAAAATACTTCCAAAAGCATTCGGAGTTTTTTCTTGGTATTTATGGACCTCAGAAAACAGCTGTGAAGTTAAATAACAGAGCTTGCTGAAGCTTTCTTGAGAATAAATTGTACCAGTTTAAAGAGTGAACTTGTTTTCAAGAAATTTTTAAACTGGGAAGTTATTTGTTGTATCAAACTGTCTACAAAATCCCTTGGATTTATAGCAGCTCTACAACATGCTAGGATTGGGATATAACCCTTTTTATCTTTGTCAGTTTTCCTCATCTAAAGAATAGTTTCTGTGGTTTTAGTCAACGTTTTGAATCAACTCCTTGCGGTATGTGAAAAGTAACTGAATATCCACAAGATGCTTTTCTGATTATTATTCAAGTTAAATTATAAAAAAGATTATGTCCATGCAAACTGCAGTTCTCTGTGTGTAATATATGTGAATTTATTCTATAATAAAACTGCAACTGCACAGATTTAATAATTCTGTCTTAATCCTGAATGTTTACAGGCTGTGAATTTGAGGAGCACTGCACCTCCTAGGCTTTATCCACAGGTAATTACAAAATTTATATTTTAAAAATTTTTCTGATTCAATGTTTAAAAGCTTAGAAAGCATTATAAGGTTTCAGGTTGTCAACTATTTTTGTAGCCTAGTATTTTATTGTATTGGGATTTTCAGCTTCTTGTCTAAGCTCATCTGTTAAATTTGCAGTGCCTTTCAAAGAATCAGAAGGCTGCTTTAGCTGAAATAACCGATGTCCTACGGGCTGTATGTCATGCACATAGATTGCCCCTTGCTCTAACATGGATTCCTTGTAGTTACACGGAGGCAATTGGTGACAAGATGATAGAAGTACGTGTCAGAGGGGTTAATGCAAGTTTAAATGAGAAATGCATCCTGTGCATCGAGGATACGGCTTGCTATGTCAATGATAGAGAGATGCAAGGATTTGTGCATGCATGTGCAGAGCATTGTCTCGAGGAAGCACAAGGTGTAGCTGGGAAAGCCCTGCAATCAAATCACCCCTTTTTCTTCCCTGATGTAAAGGGATATGATATCAGTGAGTATCCACTTGTCCATCATGCACGCAAGTTTGGTCTGAATGCTGCTGTTGCTATCAGGCTGAGAAGCATGTACACTGATGATGATGACTATATATTAGAATTCTTCCTCCCCATTAATATGAAAGGGAGCACAGAACAGCAAGACTTGTTGAATAACCTCTCAGGTACCATGCAGAGGATCTGTAAGAGCTTGAGAACAGTTTCTGATGCAGAATTGGTAGGAGCAAATGGTTCTAAAGTTGGGTTTCATAAGGGATCAGTTCCAAATTTTCCGACTGTACCATTAACAAGGAGAACCACGGAACAGGAATTGAATAGCAATTTAACTTCTATTGAACAAGTGCCGCTGAATGTATCTAACCCAAACGCTGTTGGATCAGAAACAGATCATCCTCGTGAGCAGGTAGTCTTTCTAACTATATTCATTTTGTACAAATGATGAGTGAACTTGTTTTCCTAAAAAGTTAAGATACTGTGTTGGGATGTGAACTTCTGTGCACGATTTGCTAGTGTAGTTACTACAAGATACTCTTTAGTTCTCATCTCATATGCCGCCATTATTGCATGCCATCATTTTCCTGTTAACCATGTGCAATACACTTAGTGGTCGACTTCTAAGGGGTTCCATTCAGGTTATGTATGTCAAGTAAAGAGGTTGAATAGTTGACCATTCGAGAAGCATTTTTCTGACGTATTTTTTCATTTACTATGGTGGTTGCAAAACTTATTTTGGCATGTACCCTTCTTAATGTGACAGAACCTTCGATAAGGTAGGTGGCATGGAGATTGGATTACCTCTTCATATGCCTCAGTTTACCAATAGGTCAACGGTATTGTTTGTAGGATATATGAATGTACAATTCTTAAGCCTTTTGATCAGGTCTATAAGCATGCAAAAGTAAGCTACTTGCCCAACTAAGTGACCTTGGCTTAGGGTTGCTGTCAGAACCCACTGAAGAAATTCATATACAATGAAAACAGGACAAAACAGATAGCAATGTGGCGCCAGTAGGACAATCTGAGTTTTGTGCACTTTGGTAAGAAATTAATCTTGTAATGACAGCCAATAGATCAATTCCTTGAGACTTGTCAAAAGAGGATGAAGTTCTATTAAACAGCAACAATAGCATAGTCAGTCACTAAAATTTTAGCAAAAAATAGCAGAGATTAACAAATTTCGCCCATGGTAGGTAAAGCAGGGAACTACGTATGTAAACTAATGAATACCAAGGAGCCCTACTTGTCTACACAAGGAAGTGTGTTATCATTTATCACTTTCCCCAGAAAGGGGGTGTTTGGTGGGCTTTAATACTTGACAACAATGGGAATATTGATTACCCCTTTCACCTATGAAACTTATGGATGGGATAACTGTATACTACTGATGGAAGAAAATCAAGAGACAAAACTCGCAGCTATTGGACTCAATACGCATCATATCTGATGGTTAAGGCTTATTCATGAATTCAGTAGTTAGTAATTGTCAAGTTTATTAAATTGTTTGGACGCTATGCTTACTGAATCTTGTATCTTTAGGAAAAAGAAAATACAGAAATTGAACTTTCAGGCCCACAAAGCATTTGTTGTAAGGCGTCTAGAGTAAATAAATGATCAGATTCTCATTGCAAAGCATGTCCTGTTGGGGAATTTTCATTTAGATGTTCATGATACATAATTTTATTAACTGGTTAATTGATTTCTCAACAGTATGTTGACTGACTGTAGGTGAGTGGACCAGGCAGATCTTCAGACAAAAAGCGGTGTGTGGCAGAGAAGAATATTACCTTAAGTGTCCTTCAGCATTACTTTTCTGGGAGTCTTAAGGATGCAGCCAAAAGCATTGGTGGTAAGACTTCATCTTCACATGTTCATTTCTCAAAAAAATTAAAAAAAAAAAGTTCACTTCATTGCTACAGTAGCCATTTGTCAACATACAAGGTCATCGGCCGCTAATCTTCTGTTGAGAGGGAAAATTATCAGGTTTTAAGAAATCATTCATTGAACCTTTTTATTAATATTTGTGAAAAGTCACAAGTGTTATAACATATATGCTTTACCAGTTTTCTCTGTCTCCAAAAATTATAGAAGACAAATCTACCTCACAAGTGCATGAGAATCAATTGTAGCACTTAAAAACCTGGTGAGTACCTGGGTTGATTGCATGGAACTTATCAGAACAATTTGGTGGCAATTTCGCTTGGAAATTTGTTGAATTAAAAATTCAGTTCACAAGAATGACAATTTGGATCAAAAGTTGTTGAAAGGTTTGAATGGAACTTGATTAAATTAAATCTATAAATAAGAAACCTAGTCTTCAGTTCCAGTCATGCAATTTGGATTGTGTTTCGCACTCTCTCAAATTATAACTCAATCAAATTACAACCTGGTGTAATTCGATCCGTTGATATGAAAACTGTCTGTACTGCTGATCTTACCATGGTAAATATTGTATCTTCAAATGCTTACGTTCAAAAACTAAAAGCAGGAAATATTTGGAAAATAAATAAAGATGTTTTTCTCACTAAGGCCAGGAAAGGTGTTGGTGCCAAACCTTGACAGTGTATTGAAACCCTGGAAAGAAGCTCACTATGGTATATTTCTGATATGATCTTCATTAGTTCTCTCACAAAATTGTGATATCATTGTAATGAGAAGTTTCTGCAAATTTATTTAAAAGGCTGGTCGATAGTTCTAAAGTTCTTGGTTCTTTTGTAGTTTGCCCTACTACACTCAAAAGGATATGCAGACAACATGGGATCCCAAGATGGCCATCCCGCAAGATTAACAAGGTGAACCGTTCTCTAAGGAAAATACAAAGTGTACTGGAGTCTGTTCAAGGGGTGGAAGGGGGGCTGAAGTTTGACCCAAATACTGGGGGGCTTGTACCAGCAAGCTCCATTTTCCAGGAGACAGGCAGAAGTGCTCTCTTGCCCAGCAAAGGCCTTTCAACTAAAATCCCCGAGTCAGTCACAGTAGATTCAGCATCAGTTCGTCCAACCTCTGAAGGTGATAATTCTACAGTGAAATTTGGAGATGAGTATTACATGGATGGAAACCAAGCTGAGCTACCAAGGAGCCCGTTCAAGCCAAACGACCAAGAGGAAGAAAAAAATTCCCACACCTCTCTGACTAACAGCTGTGATGACTCCAAATCATCTGCATTAGATGCTGGATCATTGCAACCTTTGAGTTTTGACACTTTACCATGGACCTCTTCTGAGAATGCTTCGTCGGGTTATTACTATATGAAAGATGAATCCGAAATATGGGGTTTGAATAGGAGTGATTTGAAGGTAGAGAATTCAGATTTGCACATCATTTCTCAGAGCTCAAGCTCCCTAGCTGCTGCTGACGAAATGGATGCTGGAATAAACGGTGATAATGGGATGGAAGCTGATGATGGGGCCATTAAAGATAACCAACTCACGTCTTCAGGAACGACAGACTCATCAAACGAGTCTGGTTCAATTAGGCATGGAAGTTCCTCGGCCTCTCCAAAGTTTGGTGAACATGGAGATAACAAAATCAGAACAAGTTCTGAAGACAGTGGATCAAAAATCACCGTGAAAGCCACCTACAAAGAAGATACAATCAGGTTCAAATTCGAGCCTTCTGCAGGATGTATCAAGCTGTTTGAAGAAGTCGCAAAGAGGTTCAAGTTGCAAACTGGGATGTTCCGTCTCAAGTATCTAGATGATGAAGAGGAATGGGTGATGTTGGTAAGTGACTCTGATTTGCAAGAGTGCCTTGAGATATTGGATTTGGTTGGCACTCATACTATGAAGCTTCTTGTTCGTGATAACCGTAGCGTTATGGGTAGCTCTGGCAGTAGCAGTTGCCTCTTGGCAGGAAGTTTTTAGAAGTGTAGGTAAGCAAACTGGCAATGTCGATATTGCTTTGTGTTTTGTTCTGCTGCTGGAGAGTCCTTGGCAGGTTAGACATCATACGAGGAAATAGACTACTAGGACTCTCTCGAAGTGGGGGCTTGAGTTGGTCATTTGCAGGATAGGATTATATATATACACATACACCCTTTTTCTTTTTGGTGATGTTATTGCAGTTGAACAATCATGGCACGACATGCACATCGCTATTCTTTTGGCTTAATCACCTTTTTTCTCTCTACAATCTTCAAGAGTATGTTATACTATGGTTGGTTGTAAAATAAATTATGAGAAGCTAGGAGCAGTTAAGGTAGAGTTGGATTCCCACAGTTGATGTCAGTGTATAGGTCTGTAAATTGTAGAGGCGCCATGGAAATGTAGTTTTGCAATGCTCTAATAAGAAAAATCTTGTTTGAGCTAATATGGTTTCAGAGCTTAATGCTGTTTGAATTTCTGCTTTTCACTATATGTTGAGTCAGATGTTGCCTTGCAGTGATCGTTCTATTTACAAAAAAGTACAATGACATCGAGCATAATCTGTAATCTTCAACCACTGCTTCATGGACTGGAAACTTTTCATGCATGGGCTTTCAAGCCGTTTTTAAGTGTTCTTTTTTAGGAGGGCATAACCCAATGAATCTATTCTAGTAGCTGTCTTCTATAGTCCAAAGTGTGGTGTAGTGCTACAAAAATGGAAGCAAGTAGCAATTATGACTCAATATCACTGCACATTCTGTAGTTTAAAAAAAAAACAGTTGTTTAGCTATGATCCCTAAACTATTAGAAGAATTTATATTAATATTGATACTCATAATACTTCTTAATCAAATACAATATAAAATAAAATTTATCTTCAATAAAATAATCCAATATGTATCTATCCATTATTAACTTTACAACCAGGTATAATCGGGAATTGCAGAACGAGCATAAGCCCACTTTCGCAATAAGAGTTTGTGGGTTCGATTTCATCCACGTGCTGACTTCTAATTATATTCTATTTATAAATTAATGTTCTTGAAATTTGTCAAAATAAGAAAACGTATGACAGGAAACATAGGTATAGAACTGCTTTGATTCTTACTTCCATTCTTCAAAATAATCAAGAAACAAACGCAATTCTTTTCAAAATAACAAATAAATACATCATTTTCGTACACCAGTGCCCAATCTCGTCTTCTTCAAGCCTAAGCTTCGTTAAAAAGGTGGATTGTGCACGTGCTTGGCATGAGGGTGTTCGTCAATTTGAGCTGAATGACCAAAAACTAAACCCTCCGAAAGTGAGAAGTCTGCATTCCAATTTAGCTCTGATTCTTGAACCACCTCAAATATCCAACATCAAATATCCAAATTCTTCACAATGAATGTGCATTAAGATGTGGTCTTTCATTTCTGAATGCACGAAATAATGCTCCTTGCTCAACAGCTCCCATATCCCAATCATATTTGAACAGAGATTTAGGAAACATATGGGCGTCGCAAAATTTCACAAACTCTGCTAAGCTACTTCAAGCCCATCAACCCCTTCACTCTCTCTTTCCCACTGCAAATATAGACGCATTAGTTGGCTATATATTGTGAACAATCATATGAATAGCCTAACATTGTACATAAGGTTTATGTTAGAATGTGTAGTTGCCTTAAAAGTCCATAAAGACTGTCTTGAAGAAACACAACAAAATTTCACCTTGAATTTGACCTCGTGGTGGGTTGGGCAAACATCCCATCACAACATTAGCTCCCGCTTTCCTAGTAAATGGATATAAAGATCTCCTTTGAAGGAGGGTTGGTTAATGCAAATTCGGCTATAAAACAAGAGGTTGGACTTCCAACAAAATCAAGAGTTCCCATTGGGTAACTAATCAGAATTTATAAAGGGTTGTCAAATTTCTTAGGCTATGTGATCTTTCTTGTTGACAATGAGACGAAGGTAAGATTCTGGCAGACATGTTGTAAAACAGATAGTACTTTATCAAAGGTATCATAGTGAGTAAGAATTTTTGTGGTAGGGATGGTCTTTTGAATCACATGAAGAACTCTAATTCTAGAAATATCTGGGACCATCATTTTTTTCAGCACCTTCAAAATTAGAGAATGGGAGGAATGAATTAGCCAACTTTCAGATGCTATACATTAACAGTGGCCGTTTGGAGAGGCATCCCTAGTTGCAGGGCGTAGATAGAAACTCTTCCATGAGAGAGTAATTGGAGAACAGGGGTTCTAACCATGGTGTTCTTTGTTTGGACAGTGGCCTTGGATTCCATCATCACCATTGACAATTTGAAGAGCAGGGTAATAACACTGTCGATTTCTTACTGGCATTGTATATGCCAAAAAGCAGAGTAAATGGATCATCTTTTGATAAAATTTTGATGTGGTTAGAATTTATAGAGTATGGTCTTTTCTATTTCTGGATTCTCTATTGCCAGACCCCAGTGCTTCCGGTTTGGGTGTTGAACTCCTGGGTTCTGCTTAAAAAAAGATGAGAAAGGTTTGAAGGTCGCCCCCTTATGCTCAATGTGGTGCCTTTGGTGGGAGTAGAACCAAATACAGTCACTAGGATTCTGAGATGGCTGTACATTTAAATAGAGCGCTTAATTTTTTGGACAACTTTTTTGCTCTATTTTGTACACTCCTAGCTTACAAAGGTTAGGCCCCTTTTGGCTCTCGTAGAAAACTTCAGTTATCATGTCATTAGGAGGCTATGTTTGTTGGGGACAGCAATACGCAAATTAGATCTGAAGTTAAAATATTTAAAAAGTCAATGTAAAAGGAAACAAGCAAGTAAAATCTCAATGTAAACATAGGTAGCTGGAGATGCAAAAATACCTTTCAGGAAATGAGGGCAATAGCTCTTCCAGAGCTTGAACAATAATTGAACCATGCACCTCTTCCTCACAGGAAATATGCTCTTCTTTTGCAACTGTTCATCATAATGGAAAACATTAACATCCATCTCCCCCCCCCCCCCCCAAAACAAAAAAAAAAGGCCAGAGAGAGAACTAAATGCATGCAACACTGATTCACCATAAGAACAGTGGACGAGACCCAACACATCAGTCATTGGTTAGACCTACTAAGTTTAATAACAGGAAACGCGAAAAAATTTCACTTTGTAATATGAGAAGCATCTTGAGATAGTGACACGCTGTGAAGCAGCAAAGTACAAAGAATCGTGCAAGCCAATCAGACAAAGTTTCAAGGTCAAACTGGTAACTACTATCTTCAGAAATTACAAGTCTACCCTTATTAATCTGAAACAAGACAACCCCAATGTGTCCATCCAACTTTCTCAACCCATGTTAAGCTTTTCAGATGGACAAAAACATAACCTAAAATCCTTTGTCCAGTGAAGGTTAACATGAGGGAAAAGTAGACAACAAGAACTCTAATGAATGTAAGGACTACTTCAAATTCAAAATCATTTAACTGCTGTATAATAGCTTTGTCTTTTTGCCATTTAACAAAATTTCTATAGCTAGGTCTAAGGAAAAGTTTCCAAGGATTGCTTATAGATATAGAGGCAGGCGAGCTTCATATATAGTCATTGTACAGACATGTGGTGCTCCCTCTATGATAGTCGGCTTAACTTGTTTATAGCCCCAAACAACACATCCCTTTAAAATTACTTTTTTCCTTTTTTTTTTTTTTCTTCCTTTGATAAACTACAATGGCAACAATTACAAAAAAGAACAATAGAAAAACAGGAGCAACAAACAACAAATAAAATAATAATCATTCACAGTAATCTTTCTAATTCTTATAATTTTTGTAGCTAAAGCATACACAGATATAGTATTTTAAAGAATGATTTACGTACCTCTGGAAACTTTTTGAATCGAATTATCACCTGTGAGATAAGATACATCACCCCAATCTAAATCTAGCCTTTCTATTTGTGCAAACTCATCCAACACACGTCCAATGAGACTATATGCAACCATACTTGTTTTGTCACAGGCTTCTTGTATGGCAAGGTATTGGTTTCTGCTCATGTTTGGTTTCTCATGCATAAAAATTTCAAAATCTGGGAGTTTTCCCTGGTTACCTATAAGTTCTTGTTTCTCAAAATGAGTCTCATTTAACCTTGGCTCTGTTGACAAACGGGATGGAGAGCCACTTCCGTTAGTTTTAAGTATGTGGGGATCACTCATTTCCAAATTCCTCACTCTTCCCATATGGAACTTATTTCCTTCCATATTTTCTAACCTATCAGATTCAAAGAATGAAGAGCAAGAAGCAGAAGCATTGGAATCCACTAAATCCATTCCTGTAACGAGCTGGGTCTTAACTCTTTCAAAAGAATCATTGTTTGACCTTACACTGGGTGTCACAACTGGGGAAGAACCATTTGCAGTACTTGCAGAGGCAGCTGACTCTAAAATAGTTGGATTTGTCTCCCCAGTAGTTTCCATTTGGTCATGCAGATCACAAGGAAGAAACAAGTTATTTTGTCGGGGTAACAATTCTTGCTTATTATCATCACCGTCATCATTAGTGTAATCATCGCCACTGTCACTTTCTTCTAAATCTTCCATATATGCATCTGCAAAATCTTGGTCAAACTCATGTTCAGGAAGCAATTCCCACAAAATCTGCTTCATCTGAGCACTCACACACAGTACACGTTCTACCTCCTCTTCTAATTCCTCCTTGGCTAAAATTCTGTAAGGAGGCCTCCTGGAGGTTCTATTGATAATAGAAAGAGTTACTAATAAATATTCTGGTATGGTTTTCAGATCACCGCATTCAAAAAGATATTGTGTCAACAGGTTCTTGACTGCTGTTCGTAAACTCCTATTTGATAATTCAGCATTTGGGTCCAGTAACAGTTGCAAGTTCTTCAGCTCTTGAAATTCCACCTTCTCTTTGAGAAACCATAATGCCTTTGCTATCTCATTCTGCAAGACTTGAATTTCCGGAGCGAATTGCCAAAACTCATCTGTAAAAGGACATCCTTGTATTAGTTTTAAATATAAGCCTCCAACTGCCATTGCTTTAGCAAGTGGTTCCGGTAGTACATCCTCCTCACCAAGTTCTGATAACATTGTCATACAACTTTTTCTCAATTGATCAATTAAAACGGTTCGTCCCCATCCAGATTTTGGGGACCGCAACTGGGGCACATATCCCTGGACACCTCTCAGTTTCCTGTGCATCGCAATCAAGGTCTGGAAAGGCATGTCCTCAAGTGCATCCAGGACCTTAGTAACAGAAGCACGATAGGATTGGGATGCAGGAGTCGAAACCATGGCATGAATTCGAGAAAAATTATGCGGGTTCCTAAGAAGTTGACATAGCTTTTCAGCTACGTTCACTTTGTAACTGTCGTTACAGTTTTCAAGAACTTCTGGAAGGCACTCCCTGATGATCTTTTTCATCTTCCACCGGGTTTTCTCAAACTTTGTTGAGCCACCTGTCAGTATCTCAGCAAAAAGTTGAAGTCCACTATTGGTCATCTCATCAAGCATGGACAAAAGTTTTCTTAAAGCATTGGGTATTTGTACATTATCCTGATCTATATGATATTCTCTTTTAGAATCACATGGCTCAAATCCCTTTCTGACAAAAGCTTTGATGGTCTCATAGCATACCTGAAAATAATACTGAGGTGCTCAGCAGACAATGATAAACATTAAAGATGAAACGGTATAGGACTTCATTCCAGCAAGCTATATATGCATGGAAAAGCATGCACACTGAAACCAAAGATATACCCAAGGCACAGTAAAACTTATCAGAGTTCATCATTTTATGCAAATATTCGAAATTACAACTTATTCATCCATTCATGCATTTGTGGATATTCTTATCTTTATGTTGGTATTCTGGGGGGATGTTTGCAATGATCACAGAAATACATTTCCATCACTTTATTTCCTCTTTCATGTAATGTAATTTAGAAAATTTTAAACAACAGCATTTACATATACATAAGCAAAATTAACTCACAAATAAGAATTTCTGATCACACACTTTGATCCTGCACTAGTGTGAATTAGTGTTGCTCTTAAAAAAAAGAATTATTGAAAATGTTTCCATGCAAAATCCTCCATGATGTAAAAAATATTTTTTGATATTTAAATGAACAAAGCATCAATAATATAAATGTTTTTTTTTTTTTTTTAATAACTGTCACATGAAATCAACAAAGAACTTTAAGGCCTAAAGGAACAGATGGAAAACAGTGGGAAAAGTTTTATCTAATGGATGGAGAAATGAGTGATTGGATAAGATGAACCATCCCAAGGAATGACAAGATACAATCGCAAATCCACCAGAAAGTTAAAATAAGTTCAGCTCTTAGATATGAATGGGGTACCATAACAATCTAGCCGAGATGCCATATCAAATGCAAATATAATAACCTTGAGCATTCCTTCATCTAATATTGAAATCCACCATCGTGTTTTAGCAAGATCATTTCAAGTTACGGGAAATACTTACATCATCTTCCCTGAGGAATGATTCGGGTAAAATCCTGTGGGTACAAAACCAAAAAACATAAATTATACCTGAGACAGCGGAATAGCATAATCTACAAACTTACCCAAAAAAAAAAAAAAGTTAATGAAATTAAAGTTAATATAAGGACAAACTGAAGAATAGCAGGAAAGAGATCCAAACTAACTCAAAACAAAAACCATCAAAAGTGCTCTATGGATCAAACTAAAGAACCCTAAAGAGAAAAAAAAATTATATAAAGTAAAAAAAAAGTCTTGTAGGCACTTTTTGAAAGGCAAATTCATGACATGTCTCCTAGGTGGGCAAGAAGACTTCAGCAAGTACTACATTAGCATTTATTTATTTTTTTAAAATAATAATAATAATAACAAAATCATCATAATTTTAATTTCTAAAGAAATCATGAAAGCATGAGTGGGGCATCTATCTTATTCCCCTAACATTTTTCTCAAAGAATTTTCCATCAAGACATCATATTCCAGGCTTCCAGAAAAGCAATCGGAATTTTAAGTGGGGTTTCTAAGCAAGACTTCCCATCCTTTTGCTCCTAGTCGGTCACAAGCAGACCGTAAATTATTTAGTGGTTTTACTAAAAATCCTACTCTTATGTGCTCACAACCCAACCCTATCACCACCCTTTTTCCTGAAACACTTGATCAAACTGAAATTTGAAGCCTGGATTCACACAGAGAACTCCTGTGCTGAATCATGAAAGGAAAGTATACCAAATTTCAATCCAATTCATAATCATTTGAGTCTGCATTATTTGACTTTTGTTTATACGGAAGATTTTCTCCTTACTCATTTTGCTGAAACTTCACTCTGTTTAACTGCTTTTGTTCCGAAGCAGATAAAGGCAGTCCCATCAACCACCTGCGTAGAACCAAGTAGGTAAATCCTTACTATAAGTCCCCACACTGAAAAAGCAAAAATCATCATACCACATAACCAAGAAGATATGGAAATGAACTCTAGGGAAGAAAAATGTCTTATATAAGTAACAGGTTATGCAAAATGCAAATCTCAGCTTTCCACAAAACAGCATCCTATTGAACCTGTGGCAAAACAATCATCACACCAATCATCATCTTTAAATTTTGCATTTAACCATAAGGATACCATCATTTTTATTTTTATTTTTGATAAATAACCATAAAAACTTCCATCATCTCAAGTCCAACACCAAGACTCCCCATCTTTGCTCACTATAATAACCCACAAACAACAAAGTTGCTGTGACCTTTTGACAGCAGATCTAGCAGCCTTCTCCCCTCCCCGCCTAAGGGCCCAAGCTCTCTCTTCAATTAACATACTATGGCATGGCAAAAGGTACAGTAATGTCTCACTAACATTTTAAAACAATCATACATATTATGAGAAGACATTTCTAAGAAATTGTTGAATTGACATTTTGGGTATAACTCAAGTTTTCTTGCAAAACTTGGAATTTCTATTTTCTTTTATTTTTCTTCCTTTCTTAAGCCTTTTTTTTCTTAGAGAGTGTACGATTTCATTTTGGTAATTTTTGTAGAAAAATAATGGACTAAACCTGATGGATATAGAAAATGCTCCAAATTAAACTGAACCTAAGGTCATTATTTCATGAAAGCTTCACAGCTAGTTCATTTGTTATTTTAATTTGAGACGTTTATGGAGACTCATTTTTTGTCTGTTTTCCTATCATGACACTAGGTAATACACAAGCACTGTAATGAGTTACCAATGCTGCACTGTCTTGTTGCAAGTACCATCTACTATGCCATAGAATTCCACTTCACATTATTATAGCAAGATACCAGTGTACAACTTTAGCAATTCAATTTTCTTAATTCTTTTTTTTTTTCGAATTTTCCTCGTTGATTATATTCCTCTTATCGTCCTTCATTTTCATTTTTCTTATCCTTCTACTCTATATCCTAGATCATTCAAAACCCTTTTGTGTGTGTGTGTGTGTTTTTTTGTTTGTTTGTTTGTGTGTATGCGTGTGTGTGTGTGTGTGTGTGTGTGGGGGGGGGGGGGTTGAAGCAAATGAGGTCAAAGTTCATAGTAACATAATATCCAAAGTCCTTGCCTCCCGTACTGAACTACAATGAAAATCCACAGTGAAACAAACCCAGTTTCTTGTGGAAGGGATAAAAATGTTCTCTACAACCAAGAAACAAACTTGAAACCAATTAAACTTGAAAAATGTATTCTTCAAGTTTAGGCACGAGCAATTTCTAGTACGAAAATATAGCCGGGTTTTGGACCTTTGGTAGCATGTAATCATCATCCAGTTTTGAAGAAAGAAAAATAGATAAATAAATAAAAATAACAATCACCTTCTTTTAAGTTTGAGCAGCTTCTCTTGGCACTTGAGTTTTAGGTACAAGGATTCGCAATCTGTATAAAGAAACTCTTCCATCCCTTCCACTTTCTGATCACAACCACAAAGAGATGGTGGGGGGCTTTTTCTGGGTTTAGGGGAAGTTTTCTAGGGTTGGATTTTGAGAGTATGACCGGTTTTAAATTCAGTTTTTTTTTTTTGGTTCTCACTCTGATCCCCTAACTGACGAGAACCCTTCGGGCTTGTGATGAAAATCTGGAACCCGCGATCAAAGAGAAATCTTTCAACGATGTCGGTTCGAACTCGGCCGCCGAAGGCCTCGGAGGCATCGAGCAGGAGGAATGGGATATTCTCGGAGCTAAGATGGGTAGCAACCGCTAAACCGGAAAGACCGGCGCCGAAAACGACGACTCCAGTCCTTTTTACCTGCGGTGAATCCAGATGGCCGCGAGTCGACGGAGACTTGTGCAAATACTATGCTGGGGTTTGAACGGGCGGCGGCGGCGGCTATAGTGGGTTTTGGACATAATTTTTTTTTTTTTTTTTTTTT
>QLOD02000013.1:25265440-25279663 GCA_003260245.2 Sideroxylon spinosum | reverse complement strand
ATTGAGAAGCCAGATATAAGCGTGTATCACGGGATGATCAAGGGCCTTTTGAGGTTGAGGAGAGCTAGTGAAGCGACGCAAGTGTTTAGAGAGATGATAAGGAAAGGGTGTGAGCCTATAATGCATACGTATATCATGTTGTTGCAAGGGCATTTGGGGAGGAGAGGGAGGAAGGGATCAGACCCACTAGTGAATTTCGACAGCATATTTGTTGGAGGTTTGGTGAAGGCTGGTAAGTCGTTAGAAGCAACGAAGTATGTGGAAAGAGTGATGAACAGAGGGCTTGAGGTTCCCAGGTTCGATTACAATAGATTTTTGCATTATTACTCGAACGAGGAAGGTGTGGTTATGTTTGAGGTCATGGCAAAAAAATTGAGAGAGGTTGGGTTATTTGATTTGGCTGATATATTTGCAAGATATGGGGAGAAAATGGCAACCAGAGACAGGAGGAGGGATCGGGCAACTACTGAACCAGGAAGAGAGATTCTAAACACCTAATTTTGTGGGTGGCATGTTTGTGCTTGTGGTGGAAAGAAAGGGAAGAAGCTCTCCATTTATATCCACTCTCCATAGTCCTGCAGTTTTTGGGGACTAAACTGCCTTGAATTCTGAGGTCTGCATTGAAGTCATGTATGCTCTTTCCAAGAGTTGATTTGGAGTGCTACGCCCAGCCTTAATAATTAAGAGCCTTACTAATTAAGATTGTTGGATTAAAGTTTAACAGTCTAAATATATTTATTATTTTTTATTGAATTAAAATAATATAAATATATCTGAATCGTTGAATTAAAATTCATCGGTTATAAATTAAGGTTAATACCATATCAGCCTCTTATTTTTACCAAATATTGTTAGTGTTTCATCTATATAATAGTTCAAACAAACAAAAGCAAGATGTTGTCTTGGGGTAACTCAGGTACTAACTAAAATTAGTGCTTAGTAAATTTATTTAAATTTGACTTGTTATTTTTAATTTGAGAAAATTTTCAAACTCATTAAATTATCTAAGCATGAATGGGATTAAATATGTTAGTCCGACTAAAAAAATTTAAATATATATATATTGTTATATATTATATTATTTATATTTTCTAATGAATATTAAAATTTTATATTAAAATGTTAAACTACTTAGGGTGTTTGGAGTGTCAAAAAAACCAAAAAAATTCAAAAATTAGTATTGATGTGATGTAAAAATAATAAATGGTAAATTTTGATTGGAAGAATTTGAAAACTTTTGAAACTTTTTGAAAATTTTTGGAGAAATCTGGGCTCCAAACGAGCTATAGCCGATTGTCCTACCCCACAAATATGGAACTACTCAAATCGGATTATTCTCAATGAATGGGGGGAAAAAGGGGGGACCAAACAGGGCCTACATTACACTAAATTTCCAAAATTACCCTCTCGCTGTTTTACAATATTCATCTCCAACTATTGTTTCTGCAGGAGCCCCAAAGATTTCCCGGGAGGGGTGATGGGTTCATCGGCGTCGAAACGCGTCTCTCGAAGCTTCGACGACTCGCCGGGCTTCAACTCAGCCTGCGATTCAGTGTACGAAGAGTGTCTCAGCCTAGCCCAGCACGCCTTCCCAGGGGTTCGACCCTACCAGCTCTGCTCCGCCTCCGAACGTCTCCATCACTCTCTCTCCGCCACCCACCCTCTCGTCAAGAAGTGGGTCCCGACCCCTCCGACTCGCTCCCAAGTCGACAACGCCTACCGAGTCGTCGTGAATCGCCGTTCCGGCGACGAGCCAGTCGAGGAGGAAGAACCCAGTATCGGACAACCGGAGTTTAGGGCCTTCACCGTTGAAGTTTTCACCGAAGCCGTCGTGTCTAACGCCGGGAAGGCGGTCGTCCGGCGAGTGCCGATCGGGATTGCAGGGATTGCGGGGGTCGGGTTCGTGACTCGGTCCGGGAAGGATTTGGTTGGGACCGCGATTGGCGTCTACGCGCTTGGTGTCGCGACATCGATTTATCTCAGTTTGGCTGGATAGTGTTAATCTCCAGCCGTCGATTGGGTTTAGAATTTGTATATATCAACCGCTGTACTTTAAGCAGCTTTCTAAGTATTAATTAATGTGGAATGGGGTTATTTTTTTTTGTGTTAAATTAAATAGACCAGTTATCCTGTGTAAAATGTAATAATTGTCTAAATTTTTGAACATATGATGTGTGTAAATTTTTTTTGTGTTTGAAATTGAAATGCATTTATTTTTTAAATCTATATACACAGTAAAATGATTCACTAAAAATTTAGACACAAAATTTAAATAAAAATAAAACAATAAGAAACAAAAAAGTGCAAAATGAGTTGAATCATTAATAATTTTTTAAATACATAAAAAAAAAAAATGTAATTCGGTGCAAGAAGTTCCAACCAGTGTGGGATTCGTAAGGGTGGGGTAATATTAGGTCTATTGTAGGCATCCTAACCCTACATTGCAGGAGGTTGTTTTCACGACTCGAATCCGTGATCACAAGTTACACGTCAGCAACTCTACCGTTGTATCAAAGCTCCCCTTCTTTTTAAATACATAAAGATATAAAAATAATTTGTTATAAATTTATAAAAATATACAACACGTGTCGATTCGTTTATCAAGTCAAACTTTAAATGAGTCGAACTTTAATTGAATTTAGCAGTGTAACAAATTTAAAATCTTAAAATAAGGTCAATTCGTTTATATTTCAAATTCTATGATCAAATCAAACTTTGGGGAATCTCGAGTAGTTTGATCAGTTTTAACCATACTTAATAGTCTTACGGTTTTCTTGTCCACGGTGGGATGAAGAACCAGACAGAGATTTTTGTTCCCGTAAAAAAAAATTAATTATAATAATAATCTATAATTCCATACTCCAATATCTTATACATTCCTTTTTATTTCCCTTTTTTGGTATTTTTTTTCAATTTCTTTGGTGTTGGCATCTGAGAGTAAAGAATTCTGATGTACGTACAGAAAAGCATGGTTTAGAATTGCTGTTTCGAGGTGGGACTTCCTAAGATACTGGCTAAGAAACTACACGGGCAAAATCTTGGTTTAGGCATTTGTGTGGCTGTCAAAAGATGCTGGCTAAGAAACTATATGGGCAAAATCTTCAATGCTTTCATCCCATTTCACCCCTCTATTTCAGTTCAACAGGCCCAAATTTCCCTCCTTTCCCCCCATTTTTCAAGGCATCCAAACTGAAGAACAAACTAAACTCATGAGACCTAGAAAATAAAGAAACAACATATTTCTTACAATATTAAAAGAATGAATTAATGGAAGTGTATATTACAAGTGCACACATAAAATGGGATTTTGAACTATTGTGATCCTAGACAAACAAAATGGGAAGGCATATTATATCAAGCAAAGATGTTCGTTCATCCTACTCTTCCTCCACTTCAAGCCCTGGTATATACTCTAAGCTCACATCGAAAATAACTGGACTATTAGGCGCAACTCTTGGTCTTCCAGGAGCTGAAGTGAGTCCTTTTGGGAACGCCAGCTAATTAAAAAAAAAAACATATACATATCAGAACTTCGAATTTTTATCTATTTTAGATTGTATAAGATGTGTTCTAGAGAGAGAGAGAGAGAGAGAGAGAGAGAGAGAAGAAGCATGTACAATAAGAGATATATCGAATATTTCAAATATATACACCAACTTAAATTATACAAAAGAAACAACGAACATAAAATTCATATGTTGGAATGATGGGAGGGAGAAGTTAACTATGGGCAAAGAAGATGCTTATTTTCTGTTCGGAACCAACAATCACAAACTCAAGGGCCCCAAAAATATGAAAAAGAAAAACTCAAGAGTTCTCAATCTGTGGGGCGATGTCATTTACTCATTAGGTATTAGGACATCTTTATTTCAAAGATGATACCCTAACCCCAACCCCACCCAAACAAAAAAAAAAAAAAAAATAATATCCAATCCGTTCAAATATTTTGTTGTTTGTCTTGGGAAAGGGGTATTAAATTGGAAAGACAAACAATACTTTTGGGTAGGCTGGCAGTATGGTTTTCTAGTAAGCAAGTATGAAGTACCCCTCAATGAATATATAATTCTCAGCACGCCAATATGAATCACAAAGCAGATGATTATGGGCAACGCCACATTTATTAGATCACTCAAGTACAAAAAGGCTAAATGAGGAAAATAGAGGACTCATTACATAAAAAACTATTAGGAGAAAAACTTACTGGTCCAGGAATGTAGAGCCGGCGTTTGCCACCTATTTTCATGCTAAGGATCCCTTCGTCAAGTCCCTTGATCACCTATTCAAGTCATTAAATTCAGTAGTCAGGATGTGTAGTAGTCACAGAATTCAAATTCTTTCCATCGTCATTCGTTGCCTCGGCTAAAATTGAGTCGGTGTAGTCTCACTGATCAAGTACTTTGTTTTCATTACACCTTTCATTTCTTTTCCTTTCTCTTGTTTTGTTTTTGATCAGAAGTATTTTGCAACTTATTCTCTCAAGTTTGTGCTTCTTACTTTCCACCTACTTAAGGAATTGGGACTCGTAACAAGATTTCATCCTTATCAGCATATGCAACTGATTATATAGACTGGCCGTTTTGCTTTATTGAAAGGATTATCATGCACCTATGCGATACCACATTGGTGATTTAGCCACCGGAGAGGAGCTGCATCCAATCAGCAAAGCAAGCTGGCTTTAAGGTTTGAAAAAGATATTTTAGCAAATTCAGAGTTCTAAAATGGATCCGAAATATCTAGCCTGAGCTCACAAGAATGAGTCTAGTGTAGCGATGGAGCCACGGGGGTCAAGTGACAAACTTTGAAATGGGTTTTTTGCGATTGTTATGTTTTAACCCCCTACAATTTTGAAATGATTAAAAAAAAAAATCGATCTTGGATGTTGAAAAGTATGAGCTAAATTCGCAAAGTACAAAAATTATTATATATTCTTATTATTCTTGAACAATTTTTATCATGTAATTGTGTGATATCTTAGCTAATTTTTTTATTCATAAGTTATCTTAGCCACTTTGGTTGTGCATAACTATTCTGGAATCAGAGGGAACGATAACGTAATTGTATTTACCAAAAAAGAAAAAAAAATAACGTAATTGTAGAGGAAAAATGCTGATGTTTAGAAAACAGAAGAAGAATTAAGCTATATGGAAGAAATGTGTCAAATCCTAAACATGCATAACAGGCCATGTTTCTGCTTCTAAGTTAACTAAAGGAACCTTGAATTCTAAATGATTAATCTAGATTAATTTGTTGATATTTTTATTGATAAAGTTTATACATTTAAATTAAGTATTTTAACTTTATTAAGTGATAAAAGGATGTGTAGTGTAGTGTCCTCTTGTAAATTCTTTTTATTTATTTTGCATTGAAATGGAAATGATGCATCCCCACATTTATTATATTTTATGAGTTTAATCTTTACAAAATTTGTTTTAAATAAATTATTTTAAAATTCAAGATTTTAGGACAGCACCCTATGTAGTTTGATACACTAATATAATATAGAATTCAATTGGTGTGCTGTAAGAAGTTTTATTATAGCTTGGTGATGAATTGTTGAACGATCCCATTTGAAATATTTTAAGGTAACACACAACAATTACACTTCCTTTTCTAACAAGCCATTGGGAGCAGTCCAATTATATTTATTCTCCTAATAATAGAAAAATTCAATAGTTCTTAAAAGTATAAGTTGATTCAAAGCAACAGTTGGGGATCACCTGACCAGAGCCAACCCGGAAAAGATAAGGCTGACCTTTCTCCAGTGAACTGTAATTCGGAGAAAAAGAAATTGAGTACGAAACAGAAAGCAACGAATGAAGTTATACAAATATTCTAGATTTGACATGGCTATGATAAGATTTGCATGTCAGACACTTTAAGATCATTCACACAGTCATCAACTGTTAATACGCAGATATGTATAGACAAACATATAGCTATGGGTCCAAGTCCCCATTCCAAGATATAAAACAAATGGCAAATAGGAATAGCCACCTGTCACCTGTAGATGCTTTAATAAACAATAGAAATAATCAATGTATTTACCTATCAAATATTTGTCCAGATGGAACCATCGCAACATAATTTGCAGCCACCTGTGATAAATACCGAATAATTAAGAGGAATAACGGGAAGAGTGTAATTCATTCCGGTAACAAGTGCAGGAATATGTTAGCAAGCCCCCCACTCAGCGGAATGGCAAAATCAATTAAAGTGATGCTTAAAAATGAGACCATTATTCTTGCTTTGTGAAGTCATGAAGAATTTATGTTAACTGTTGTCATTTTCTTGCTTGGTTAAACAGTAATTCACACGACCAGTAAAATATTCTGTGCAGTAGCATGATCCTATCAATGCCACTTGCAAAGATTTAGTTACTGCATTCAAATGTTGGATGTGTATCACAAAATGTATTCCAAATATATGATAGATCATTCGCCCTAAAAAAAAAAAAGGAAAAGAAAAAACTAAACAAATAAAAGTTATCATATGATCAGACAAGTTTAAGAAAGAACAGAATTATTCAGAAGCTCAACAAAGGTGGAGGTCACAGTTTTTTTTTATGGTTCAACAACAGAACAAGAAAAAACCCCACATTGAGAAAACAAAAATTTTAGGTATTTGAAATCCCAGGGTTTCTTTGATAACCTAATTTTTAGACAGCAGGGGAAGTACCTGAAAACCAACCGGGGGACTAGGGCCTCCACCAACTTTAATATCCTTGTACTGCAATCCGGACTCAGTAGTTACCATAGGAACCTTCGTCAATTTGAAAATTTTCTAAAGTTACTACTCCAGTTCATAAACATAGATCATATCGGTGGCAACAAAATACACACACACACATAATACAAAAGTCTACTGCGTGGATATCAGTGCGTCGTATGTACTGAGAGCGTTCAGTTCATTGTGCCAAACCATAAGAAGCATTCAACAATTTCAAAATGATTCATGAATGAAGGTGTATGCAAGTGTCACTGCCCAACTGCAGCCAAGTCATGGGCTCATATCACAAAACGTCAGAACCTACAAGGTTAAAGTTGATTAAATGGAAGAATTTATCAACATTTGATTTATGATCCTTTTCGATATTCAAAAAATTGAGTCAGATGTCCATGCCATTAAGATACAGCAAATTGTAATGACTCATGGTAGGTCAAATGAACCTAGATCTCCATGGTATGCATAGAGGGTCATTTTCTTCTCACAAATGTGCACTGCAGCACTGCACACTAACTTGATACTTCTACTAGATGCCACATATTGTCAAGTTGGGTAAGGTGCAAGTCTTGATAATTCAATCCTTGACTAAGAGCTAAATGGGTTCTCTAGAATCCACTTGACGTTCTTAATATAAAAGGGCAACTAATGCATGAGGCTCCCGCATTGTAGGGTTTGCAAAGGCATGCAGCCTTACCCCTTACCCCTCTTTGCAAAGAGGCTGTTTCTAGGGTTCAAACTCATCCCATGACCCTCTATTGCAATGGAACAACCTTACCATTGCCTCATGGCCACCCTTTCTTGATGTTCCTAATATAAGGAGCATTAAATATGATGAAGGAAAATGTTATACCATAAACTGATATAAGAATGGTTTAGTTGGGTAATGGATACGAATCTAAAATGGAAAGTTGTGAGTTGTGGTGTCGGGGCCTCATAACATAAGGGAAATACTATTCGAATCATTTGATAAACATCTCACAGTCCTTTGCTACATATATATATATATATATATATATAAAACCAAAGTTCCAAAATGATTCTTCAGAAGAAAATTCAAATTAAAAGGCAGTAGTTTCAGAAAACCATTATACAGAAAACCAATAGTCCAAAGTATATCCCACCATCAACATAATAAACCACCAAAAACTACTATAAAGGGAACAATGTGCTGCAAAAAGAAACACACAGCATAGTACACCACTTCTACTCTGTGCCTTAAAAAAGTGCTTTCCAGGTCACTCACTAAATGCAAAGGAAGATTCTCACCTACATGGCCTTTGAACAGTGAAATGAGAAAATGGCTGCTACATGCAGACTGATTAACTGAGAACATAGTGATATGGTACTGGCCAATTTTTACAAAATAAATGGCCCCCAATTGAAATGTCAGCAATAGCAGCTCCCAGCAAGCATTATTTGTCATGGGGGTACTGCAGTAGCCTGATCTGGATGCAGCTGAGGGAAGTCTCGGCTGCTTCAATGTTTGATCTCTTTATGATAGTTGCTCTCGCCTAATCTCTGCCATATGCAAACAAGTATGTGAAGTCCTGGAGAAGCAGGAAAAATTTGGCTTCCCAACCATCTCCACTTCCTCCAAATGATTTTTTCATGATGGATCCACGGCACAATTTTCTTCTCTCGCCTTCATTATTGTCTCCCCAAAACTCCTCTGAAAATTAGAACTCTTTCCTCCTCCCTTATCTTCCTCCTATGCTGCCACTTCATTCTCCTCCTCTGTTTGGTATTGGTTTCAGAAAATTTGTTTCAAAGACATGTTTCCAAATTGTGTTTTTAAAATTAGTTTGTAATTCAACAAATACATTTGGTTATTACATCAAAAAATTGACTTTGAAAATAAAAAACAACAATATATATGTAAATCAAGTATTAGTACACAATTTAATCGTACATTGAAATGTAAAAAATTGCAAAAAACTCAAGTCTGGCCTTGGAACCATTGAAAACTTCTTTTAGATGATCTCAGATTTCTGGTTTCTTTGGTGTTGGATTTTGGAAAATGAGACCAAAAACAGCACTACCAACTGGAATTTCAGGAAATGAAACCAGAAAATTGAAGATGAAATCAAAACCAAATAGGGGTTGGCTTCTCAACCATCTCTTCCTCCTTCCATCCAAATGATTTTTTCACCATGGTTTCACTACACTACTTTCCTCTCTTAGTCCTCCCCAAAAAAAAAAGTTAGAACTCCATTATTGTCTGCACAAAACCCTCTCCTCCTCCCTTATTTTCATCATCCACCTCCCCTTCATTCTCCCTATCATCTTTTGTTCACGTCTTTCACTGCAGTCACATCCTCATTTAGCTATGTCTCTTCCTCATCCACCTCTAGTTCATTATCCTCCTCATCATTGTTCATGTCTTTTACTGCCATCACTTCCCGTAATTGGTGGAATAACAAATGGGTTTCTTTTTCCAAATCACCATAATGTCGCACTGAAATTTCACTCAAGATGCCGTTCCAGATATAGTAATCGGTTTCTTCCAATTTTCATACAATTTAGGATCAGTTACCTCCAGGGAGTTACTAATTCATCCACAGTTTGTTGTGAGCATCACTTCTTCCAAAAAGATATCCCAAACCTTATTGAATACAAATACAAGTTAGACAAACAATTCAGCCTGAATCCCTTCTGAAAGCAATTGCTGTTTAGCATCCACTATATTCCTAGCACTTCTTAGCCAAAAACATGTGTTCTTTTCTTTCCGTCATTTCTGACATTTAAATTTCAGGCAACTGATGAAGACATGAGGATAGGAGAGAAATTGGAAAGGTAGCTCCATAATGAGCAACCTTACCATAATAGGAGAGTGAAAACATTAGCATACAAATCTGAAATCAGACTTTCAAAAGGGACAATGATAGGGAATAAATGTATATAAAGTATTTACACAGCAACCAAATTGTCAATTGACCTTTTCATCAGCAGCCAATCAACTCAAATCAAAAGACATCAAGATCATCGAACAATATCGAATAAAAAAACCAGTGTTATCGTGAATACACGCCCAAAAATTTGCATCACTGAGGCAAATTTGAAGTTTTAAACCTGGTATTTCTGGAAATCTCAAGATAATAATAAACAACTTCTAGCCATAGAATGCACGATACTAAAAGTTTGGAACACATACGATACTTATAATTGACTTGTCAATGAAATACTACAGATGAGGGAGCTATGTAATCTCACCATACATTTTCAAGCTCTTTCTCACAAGCATCGTCACATAATCTTGGTTTTTGCTCCGGAGGCAACCCGGCTCCTTCGGCATCAAATGAACTGACAAAGAAGGTTGAAGCGCCAAACGCCAACCCAATCACATCTCTGCGCTTAATTAAGCCAAACCCATCTGCATATTGATTCATCTTCGAAGCTCTAACTCGAAGTTCTGAACTTGAGCATCGCACAATCACACCCCCAAGTTTGATTTTACCACCGCCATGTTTATGACCCTTGGTGGAAGAACTCTTGGAAAATGCAGAACCTAGAATGAAACGGATGATGAAATAAGAGTTACGTGGCTTGACAGTACAATCAATTTCAATTCATTGAAATAATCGACATTGCATTGAGTAAATTGAACAATTAGCACAAAAAGTGAAATACAAACTCCCCAAAAAAAAACGGAATGATTATATTTTACCAAGTGGAAGTAGGAGGGATGAAGCCATTGTTTTCTGTGTGCTGAGGACACAGTTGCTGTTTGAATGTGGATAACGAACTCAGCGACAACTTGTATGCTTGGGGTGCCGTTGGGTAAAATTACCAAAACAACTCCAGACATTGAATATTATTACAATGATACCATCGTGGCTTTTTTACCAAAGTATCTATCCCTGTATGATAAGGGAGGTCATTTGATTGGACCTTTATGTGTATGTGTCATTTATTTATTTATATAATAAGGGAGGTCTTTTGATTGAACCTTTATGTGTGTGTCACTTGGAGAGTGGTGGAGAGAGAGAAGAGGAAAAAAAAAAAAAAAAAAAGAAAGAAAGAACCGGCCCGGGCTATTGCTGAGATAAAGAGAGGGGGGAGGATGCGTAAGTTCACGTGGGTGAGAGTTGAGAGAAAAAGGGAAGTCATTTGATTGGACCTTTATGTGTGTGTCACTTGGAGAGTGGCTGAGAGAGAGAGAAGAGAAAAAAAAAAAAAAAAGAAAGAACCGACCCAAGTTACTGGTGTGAGAGAGAGAGAGAGAGAGCGACGGGGAGGATGCGTAGGTCCACGTGGGGGAGAGTTGAGAGAAAAAGGGGGGAGAGGGGATTGGATTTGCTGGCGGAAAGATTGGATTTTTTTTTTTGGGTCTGAATTTTTCATTTAATTAATTATTTATAATAATTCTATTGGATTTGTTGGTGGGAAGATTGGATTTTTTTTGGAGCTGAATTTTTCACTTTCTTACACTTCTCATATTTTCACACAAATAGTTTAGATGTAAATTTGTTTTATGAAAGTAAAAATTACTAACAAAAAGAGACTAACATATTTAGACAGTATCTAATATAGGTGTAAAATTTAATACATTAAACTGTAAAATTTTACAGTTTTTCAAATTTACAGGTTAGGTCATGTCTTAAAATTTACAAAAATAAAAGTGTAAAAATTTATAATTTTGTGCTTTTAGGTTCAGGCTAATAAAGGCCAAATTTGTACTTTTTAGAAAGGAGATAATAATTATTTTATTAATTATTGCACTTTTTCGTATAGGTTTGTTTTATGAACTCAAAATTGAGTTATTTATATGTTATTTTATATTTTTGAATAGTTTTTATGTAAAAAAATTTTAAATTAATAATTTATAAAATGTGTTAATATTTGTAATAAATTGTAATTTTGTTTAATGAAAGTAAAAATTACTAATCAAAAAACTAATATATTTAGACAGTATCTAATAAATGTGTAAAATTTAATACATTAAATTTTCAATACATTATATTGTAAAATTTTACAGTTTTTCAATTGAATTTATAAAACAAATTTATAAGTTAGGGTATGCCTTAAATTTTACAAAAATAAATGTGTAAAAATTATATTTTTATGTTTTTGGGTTCAAGCTAATAAAGACCAAATTTGCACTTTTTAGAAAAGAGATAATAATTATTTTATTAATTATTATACTTTTTCATGTAGGTTTGTTTTATAAATTCAAAATTGAGTTATTTATATGTTAAATTATATTTTTGAATAGTTTTTGTGTAAAAAATTTAAATTAATATTTTAAAAAATGTGTTAATATTTGTTATAAATAATAAAATTTTATACCTTTATTAGACATTGTATCGATATCTTAATCTCTCTTGATTAGTGATTTTTATGTTTATAAAGTATTTCTTACATTTTTCATTTATGTTTATTTTATAAGTTTAAATTTAAATTATTGATACATCAAATTATATTTACGTGCCTTTAGGTACGGGCCATAACTAGTATATAATAATTTAACAATATACCGAAATAGGCTGGAATTAAATAATTTATAAAATTAGGATGTGTATACAAACGACACCCATGAGCAGTACACTCTCAATAAAGTATCGTCAGTAATATTGATAACATCCACCGGCAATTGTTGTATGCATATTTAGGGTGTCGTTAATGTCACTGACGACACTTCTATCGACACTCTTGTAAATATTGACGTTACGCATAATAATTTTGTAAATTATTTCACTTCAACCTATTTCGATATTTTTTTAAATTATTATATATATTTTGGTGAATAACCCATACCATTGCATTTGACTCGCTTGTTGTACTTATACATTTCGAGTTTTGAATGTGTTTGAAGTGATAAAAGTGAAAAAATAAAATAAATTATAAATTCATAATTCGTACAGTGAAATAAAAAATAGATAATTTTTAAAGGTTTTTAGAGATTCTCAGAAATTTTTAGAATTTGTGTGCAAAACAAACAAACGAAGCCCTTTATTTGAAATTAACCAAATCAATCGTGAATAGAATCCGACTCCACGTTACTTGTTTGTTTAATAAATATTAAAGTTTAATAAAAAACTTAAATTCATTAATAAATAAGCGAAGTCTTAAATGATTCGAACTGATTTAATATTTCTATATAGTTAAACAATATACCTTTCAAATATATTAACCAATTATTTCATATTCATACCATGATATAAACATATAATTTAGAGTAAATTTTATTTTGTATCTTTAAATTTTATCCAAAATTTCATTTTAAGGTTTATTTTTTAAACAATTAGGGTCTAAATTCTTTAATTAGTTGTAATATAGAGCTTTATAACTATTTTACCTGTTTATTTCCATTATTATTTGTCCAATTTTCGTGAACAAAATAGTCACTGAATCTTATATTATAATCAATCAAAAGTTCAAATCTTTAATTATTATTAAGAAAACTCAAGTTTTGAAGTACGATTTTAGGTAAAATTTAGGAGGGTAAAGTGAAATTTACTTTATAATTTATTAATTTGTGCTTAAATTATTTGTTAAATTATTTTATATTAATAATTATTTCTTAAAATATCATAACCCACAATAATATTTAAATTTATATATTTAATCTATATCAAAGCAATTAATACATAAGTTGATTATTTTACTCGTATGTAAATATTTTAATTTTTAAGGTTTTTTTCATTTAAATGTGAATATCGTGCCAAAAATTGCCAAACAATTTTGTAAGAATAGTGATATAAAACTTATTTTGAAAATACCAAGAAGTGATAATATTTTTACATTAATAATTACATTTGAAATGTATCAAATATAACATACACATATAACTTACTGCAAGTTAAAAGGTTATTTCTATTGAGTTATTAAAAATTATTTAATTTCATTAATTTTTTACTTAATACAAATATTATCAGTAATTTTAACCCCGTATGCTCGATTTTTGGACTTGTTTATTTGTAAAAGTACCCAATTTGAAAAAGCAAAACCAGGACTAATCAGCATTGGGTTGGGTTCATTACACACTGTTCACAGAAGTAGGTGATTCTGCAATTTCATTGGCGGTGATGTAAAGCTATATAAACTGCAGGTCAAATTAAAGTTCCCCACTAAAATACGCAGCCTTGCGGCTCTCAAAAAGCCGGGTTTTTTCGGAGAACCAACGCTTTCGAGAGAGTTTTCACAGAGGGAGAGAGAGGGCTTGGGGCAATCTGGTTTGGGCGAGCAACGTTGAGTGCTAGCTTGGGGGGCGACGATGGTTGAAAGTCTTCTTGAAGATATATTTAAGGTCGATAAACTGGACCCAGATGGTAAAAAGTTTGATAAAGGTATGTTTCACAAAGTCCAGGCTTTTATGGTTTCTTGTTGATCGTTTGCGTGACGTTTTGAGAGAAAAAGAATGCATCTGTATTGTTGCTGTTACCTTATCAAACCATTTGAACTAAGTCCAAGTATCAATGTTCAATCTTTAGATATTTGTTTAGTTTCGGTATTATGTTAATTACTTATTTAAGCCCTGTTGAAACCGACCTGAACTATTTT
>QLOD02000013.1:25129141-25142240 GCA_003260245.2 Sideroxylon spinosum | reverse complement strand
AGAATTTCAAATTTTGCCCATTGTAGAGATTAACTGGATTATCAAGAATGACAAGGCTGCATTGATGATTAAAAAAAAGCATCACAACAGGATTGACATATTCCTCTCAATCGATCAGAGATTCAGGAGTCAAGTTCTGGACAAGCATTCACAGTATGGCACCTAACTTGGTAACAAAGTCATTCTATTAATTGCAAGATCTATGCATTCAAATGAACATCAAACAATACTAGAAAGTTATACCTAGGACCAAAAACTTCTTCAGGATTACTAGAGAAAATTGATGGTATTACACAAATGGCAATCCACTCTCAATAAGAATTTAACTAATGAACCGAAAATAATACAACTCAACGAAGTCTTAGACCCAAAACCAGTTTAGGTCAGCTAGAGACTTGGAACTTTGATACACTCAACATGTTAAATATCAATATAGCAGTTAAATAAGTATGTGGAACCTTTCAAAGAAAATAATAACAATAACAAATAAATAAATAAATACATGGAACACTTTGATTTCAAACATGAAGATAACCATCAACTATTCTCTATTTAATAGTTTCTTTTGTTCTACTTTTCTATGAGAACCAGCATAACTAGTCTACAATTGATAGGTTTTTGAATTATTACACAGATATCTTTTTTATAGCAAAGGATAGTGGCCCGGAACTCAGGTGTGTGCATCATTTTCATGCGTAGGAAAGTAATAAAACTATACATTACATTCAAAGAATATAGATAACTAATCCACAACAAAACATGATGTGGTGGAATTATTACACTAGAGATATTAAAACAAAAAGATGCCCAAGGCATTGTTACCTCAAAGTGCGACCCAAATGGTACATCATGCGCCTGTTGTACAGTCTCAAACACCTAATGAAGGAGAATTTAGGATGTCCATTCCATCAGATAAAAGATGTCACTAAGAAAACTGGAGAAAGCAGTATGTTACCAAGAACTAATCAAATTATGGAAGGAAATACATAGTCACACCAGCTGTTTCTTATCTGGTGAAAAAACTGCATGCTGCCACTCGGTCATTGCTGTGTCTGGAGGGCACATAGGACTCTTACACAGGGCTCTCAGTGTTATCTCTCTGACTTGACCATCATATTCTTCAGAATTATGCCACGGGCGAATCTAAAATTAGCATAAAAGAATCTTAAAAAAAAAAAGAAAAAAAATAGATTACTCAAGTATTTTAGAACATATATTATAGCCTTCCCCTATGTTACATGGACTTGGGAATGAGTAATGAGTTTCCAGGTGTCAAAATTATCAATTTTCTTTTCTATAAGTAAATGTACAATTGACAAAAGTCAGGCATCAACGGGTGCCACTATTTTACAAAGAACAGCCTGTCAATATTTTTGGTTTGACACCAACAGTAAATAGAAAAATTTCAAAGATTTTGAGGAAAAGAAAAGATATTCTGTTACTTGATTTACTTACAGAAAGATTAGTGTCCTTTCGGACTGCACGATACTCATTTGTAAAGTTTGAACCATCATTCAACAATAGGTCAAAGAATTGCTCCGCTGTGCTTGGAATAGCATCCTGAGAAAATTAATATTGATAGCGTTAAAACCAAACAGAAAGGAATTACATACTCAAGTATAACGCAAAAATAATAATACATACGTTGTATATACTAACTAGAATGTCATCTTTGATGAACGATTGGAATTTTTGAGGCTCAGGCACACTTTCTTCACGAACATTATCCTGTCTTTTACCACCTCCAAGAGAGCTGCTATGGGCACGAAGAGCAGACTGTTCTTGCTCCTATATAGCAAAAAGAATAGATCAGTCAAAGAAGCATAGTCAGATATTAAAATGGTTTGGATCCAAACTTTACAAAAATTAAAGGAAAAACATCAAGAGCAGGGACTTGCAAGGATCCCTAACCTACTACTGGAGTTCCACTAAATTGTGTTTCTCGTTTTGTTCCTAATAATAACTTGAAGGATAACTTATGAGGCTATTCAGGCTTGTTGATGTTGCTTGTGCATTCACATTCAAATTTTTAATCCTTCTTATATGTCAACATTCTTGCTCAAACATAAACAAAAAGGAAAAGACATATCACAACCAACAAAAGGTTGCATGAGATTCTCTGTCTGCTTCTAATCATAGATAATCCTAGACAATCCAAATTATGTTTGTGAACCCCATCATGAATCTTTCATAAGTAAGCAAGTTTAAAAATGAATGCAAAAAATATGCTAGATGACAGAAAGATAATCATGACACACAAGGAGCAGACCTTCTTCTCAGCTTCTATCATTGCATGGAAATTATTGACAGCACGTTGTAAAGCTCTTACAGTATGATTCCTGTTCCAAAATGATGCAAATTTATATCTGACTCTACCTGAAACGGAAACATGAAAATTTCGGTAAAATGCAGACACCACTTCATAGCAATTTAAGTTATTTAACAACTACGTACCATTTTGTTGCCCAAGGACAAATGCAAGCCTCCCACACTATACATCCTTTATATTAAAATTTTTCCTTTAGTGCTAAAACCATTTACTCATCTTCAAACAAATGATACAATAATATTAGAAAAAACCACTCCTGATCAGAACTAATACTGCAGACACAATTTTCTAGAGCCGCGAGGCAAACAAATATCAGGATACTGGCCCTTTTTTCGGCCTACTAAGTTTAATCATAAAATTAAAACATTTATTAAAGAACTTATATATAAAAAAATAAGAAAAAAATAAAAAAAAAAACTAAAATAGACAATTTGGAGTAAATTTAACAACGGCAGGCTTAAGCCTCACATGTGAAACTGAAAACTTTGTTTATTCATCATAGATCACAACGTCACCTAATTAGTTCATCTTTTTGTACAAAGTATTATTTGATGAGAATAAAAATTATGAAAAACCTTCACCAATCCTCCAAGTTAGTTAAATTTTTAACTACCATCTCATTTAAAAACTTAAATTATTAGGGAGTGAGAAACTTTATTATTTATATTACCCTATTTTCTCTCAACAAACAGGCGCCAATGTATAGCTAGATTGACTTTTTTGAAAGGGCCAAGTATGTGAGATTATTGACTTCTTTTGGATGACGGTGAGGTTTGAATTAAGGACCTTTACCAACACTGATATCATGATAGAACATTAGCCACAATCTCACTTAAAAACTTAAACTATTAGAGAGGGAGCGACTTTATCATTTATATTGGCTTACTTTACCTCAACACCCCAAACTAGTAAACACCTTCTAAAGCTCACTCTAACATATATGAAACCTATTATGATGTGAGTTTTTGTACTTAAATCCATTAAGTCCTTTTTAAAGGTTGTATTATATATAATTAAGCTTTGTGGAATAGAATACATAACAAATCTGTAGCTAGCATAAGATAAGCCTACTACATAACCATGCAGAGTTGTATGGTACAATATTCACTACTGTACAAGAACTCCCCTTCAAAGAGTTCTTCCTAAACCCCACTTACTTGACCATGTCATTAAAAGACCCACAAGTTGCATGCATCACAAAGCAACATATCCTCGCGAACAATTTCCACCAACAGTTACCAGGGACAAGGCATGAAAAGCAATCCAATGTGATACTTTCTTGATACTACCAAAAATTAAAAGCAAGTGAAACCACCCGATCTGAGGTAAATTCACAAGAAAATGAATTGGATGGTGGGGAATAAGATATTTGGAGCCTACTTGCTGGGTGGAAAAGTTCTTGCGCACACGGATGTAAAAAGTTTTTGTACATAGGAAGGTGAGGCTAAGGCCTTGCAGGCCAACACCTCCTAATGCGCAATTCATACGCTCAAGTAGAAACAAGAGATAGGTGGCTTGCCTTTCATGACCCAACAGTCAGGAGGTAAAGGCCACAATTAGTATTCACACCAAAATTCCCAAATACCACGGGGGGCTCATACGACACAAGTTCATCAGTTGCACTCCTTTGGTACCAGAAGGTGCAAAACCCACATCTTTGATTTGAATTGGAGACTACCATCTCGCAGAGGTCTCTCTCTCTCTCACTCTCTCTCTCTCAAAAGGCCACAAACACCAAGTCAAATATCCCTTAAGGTTCTCTATGAGAGTCATAGTCACTCAAGAACCTCATAGCCAAAAATCAATTCCAAGGGGGGTATCTAGTTACCAACCTAGTCTAGCATGAGAACTTCAAGATTCCTTTAGGAGACACAACTGAATATGCAGATCAGTGCCAATGAGTGGAGAGTCTTGTTAGAGTTGCCTCAACAAGGATAACTGGATAAGTGATTGTAAAAGACAAAATGCCAGCTTGGCATGGCTGCCTTGATCTCATCAGTACAGGTGCCTTCGGAGAATATTCCTACTATGCCCAAGGATTAATGCACCACACATTTTAGCCTCGGATGAAAAAGCTCAACCACAAAGCACCAAGAAAAATGAAGATAATTGATTGGTCCACATGACATGGAATCTTAGATGATGGAGGTGGGATGGAAAACTTCTTATCAGATCTAGATAGCACATCAATATTCTAAAGCCATCAATAACCCCATTACATGGAACCATAATATCATTACTAACATTTCCCATTCCACTTGGTCCATCAAGAGATAGTATCAATTCAAACTCCATATTTGAGTTTGAATAACACATTAGTTTTTCATCAAATTTTGACAAAAAGAAGTTTTCAGGATATATTTAAATCCATTACATGACTAGGATGTAGTGAAGGAATTCTTAGAAGTAGTCCAAGCCATGCTTCCCTCAAATACAAGTAAACTAATTAACGAGAACCCTTGTGAACTAAATCAAATTCACACTAACCGTCAGGACTTCCCAAGGGAGGCACGCCATGCCCGCCTGCACCCATGCGAAGAATAATTGTAATGGCTGGATTGATAAATGCATGCTGGCTCCTCCTTATCTGTATAAGTAAATAAAAGAATTGAGATCCTTATCTGTATAAGTAAATAAAAGAATTGAGATCCTCTAGACCTTCCACTATATCTAAGCCATTTGATTCAGCCAACATATTGAGGAAACTATCACAAATAGACATTGGAGAAAGCTACGAACCTCATCAATGTCTCCAAAGGGAATAACCATCTGTCAAATGGAACGTAATGCAGAGAACATTAGCGCATGAAGTCCAACAAGTCAAACACCATAAAATGAGCTTACTTATGTTACACACAAAAGCCAGAATATATATTAACTTGTAATATCAATATCAAATAAATAACATCATTTTTCACAATGCCCATAAGATGAAGGAAAAGAAGGTAAAGAAGCTCCAAAGGATCAATGGCAATATCTAAGTTACCTGTAACATCAATCGTTCTGAACTATCAAATGAGAATGGAATATGGTATGCATACTTTAACATGTAATACAATAGAGCTAGAAGCAACCTAATGCACGAGACTCCCGTTTATGTAGGCAATCTTACCGCTAGTAACTGTAAAGGCTATTTCCAAGATCTAATACAATAGGGAGTAGATCTAGTACAACAGGGGGTAGAACTGTACAGTTACACTAAGAATTTAAAGTACTGCTGGAGACATTCTTTTTTTAACAATTACACATCCAATAAAATATAAAACTTTTAAGTCATTAAGGGTGATATGAGAGTAGACCATGTTTGTGGTGACCATAGTTCCACCATGCCATAAATTGAAAAGCTCTGCCTGCTTCCTTAAACAACGAACTTAACTTTGTATTTTCATATTATCTATGAGAAATAATTAAGAAAAATAGATTTCTAGACATACTCTTTCTCTATATAATGTTTCAGAGTAACCTTAAGTTTTCCCCAATAAATACGTCTAGTTCATAAGAAAAATGGAAAACTCCATTGGCATGAATTAAAGAGGAACTTAAAAATAGCTTAGTTAAACATAATGCCAAACATTTTATTCTAAAAATTCGAGCCATTGCACCTTTTTAGTTTCATTGCGTTCTTGCAAAGGAATGTAATTGATAAAGACTAACTAGATCTATGAAACTAAGAATGCCTGCTAACCTTCATTTGCTTTGAAAATATATTAGAATGGAAGCAGATGTGCCAAGCAGAGACATACATACGGCCATGATACAAAAATGACCTCTCAAGTGCACACGAAAAGCTACGTTCAACTACCTGAAATATTAAGCATTAATCAGGTCAGCAGCTGGGTTTACCGAAAAGGTTAAGTAACTTTAGTTTTTGTTTTTTCCAAAACTTCATAGCTTCTACTATATGAGTGAGTATACATTTGTTCTTTGAGATAGATAATAGATATTCAACTTCAAAATACTTTTATGTGGAGTTCAGCTAGTAAGCATGTGAAAAAGATTTGAGTAAAAAACGTGCCTCATCTGGATCAAGATTAAATATTGTTTGCAAAGGCCCAGGTTTTTGATGAACTACCGTGGGGCCTTGTGTATCTGAAATTCTTCTTCGAGCATTAGTTCCAGCATAGCCATTCACAACTCTAAAAGGAGATAAGTGTATGCTAATTTAGTATGTAGATTCTATGATGACAAAAACACAAAATGATTCTTGATAAAAATGATTAGACAAGAAATGCTCAGCCAGTACAATCAAAGTAAAACATTTCAACATCAGACAAAAGGAAAACAAATATCAAGCACATTTATTTTTTATTTCCATGACAAGCCAAATGCGCTTAGTTAGCTGCTCTGTTCCATTTTCTGCCATCAGCTCTATTTAATATATGGTATTAATTAAGTCTCAAATAATTTTGTCTTTTCTCACTACCTCAACTCATCCCACTCTATCTCCAAAAGAAAAAAAAAGAGAAATTTGAACAAAATAATAAAATAAATAAATAAAAAGAGGAGGGAGAGAAAGGCAAAAGGAAGAGGTGGGTTGAGAGTCATAAGCCAGTGGGAAAGATATAATTAACATGGACTGAATTAAGAATGTCTATGAACTGAACCAAGAGAAGCAAATAGATTTGTCCAGATAATCTCTCTATCAAGGAACTAAACATATATGGACATTGATGGTGTTTCATCTATTGGTTCATTCCAGGATGAATTATTCCAGGTAACACAGTTATTGTATCAAGTGTTGGGTTATATAATATGTAGAAGTATATTTATTTGTTTTTGACAGAATAGAAGTTAATCAAACCTGAAAAAGAGGCTGAACAATAGAAAAAGAAATAAAGCAAAAGTCTACCTGGAAGAATTTACAGGGAGTTTTATTGTTTTAATGTGGAGACAAACCTGACAAAAAAATAAAAATATGTTCCAAGTTCTATAAGCAATTATATGGAAAAGAAGCCAATAGGCTATCCAATGTACATAATATACTACCAAATAAACGGAAAATGTGGCTGAATGAGCAATTACCTGACCTGATGTGCTATCCAATGTGTACCACACAATACCAGTTTGACTATCACTTTCAACAGGAATGGTCACTGAACCAAGAACTGCACTTTTCCAAATTATGTCCCAATCATATATTGTCACATGAATCTGCATATACAATTGGGAGATAAATTAGCTCAAGAAACACAAACTAAATGAGACACATACAAGAACACACACATGATTTATGTACATATCATGTATTGACAAGAGATGTGTCATAAAATATTCTTCCATTTGTACGAAAAAAAAAAAATTATGTCCTTGCTCAAACTAATATTAAACATCCCGAGATCAACTACGATTGTGACTATGTTTTGACTTTTGAGTACTATAAACCACAAATTTGGCTATTGACTTGCATTTTATACGACAACTGAGATTAATATCAACTTATTTAGACATCAACATCTCAAACCATCTGTTATTGATATCTTCACTAATTTATAGCTAAGAGCTCAAATCTTGCAAATAATTTTCCAAGAAAATTACCTATGCTGGGTTCGGTAGTTAGGTATCTTATCATACCATGCCGTATGCCATTGTTTCCTCATTTTCAAAAGAATAATGATTTTGTTTACAAGGTTAAATTCCAGTTGGTATATTCAAATAAGGAAGATTATTGAGAATTTGTTCTTTATTTAAAAAGGGTAGAGGGAGCATCCAAGATAGCTACTTGGGTATGACCATGGCGGCTCCCCGTCCTACTAGGCCCTTAGAAAGAACGAGTCATACATGTACGCAAAATCCATTGGATGATGCTTGTTGACTCCAAGCCCCACACATGGCATATGATTGACAGGCTGACTAAATGAATCAAACCCACAACCGCATGAGAAGGGGAGTGCATTTGAGTTTCCACCACGGGACTGCCCCTCCATTAAGAACCTCAGTATTAGACTTTGTCCCACTTAGTTGACCTAAGTACGTGAAATTCCAAATAAATCTAGTTAACAATGTTAAGCAAAATGTTAATCATCAACACACCCAATAAAACAAAAAGATTGTTCATTGAACAGGAGCTCACTTCAGTGAGTTAATAGCAGTGTTACATGGATTCTTTTATTTCTCTAATGTACTTGTCCACATATTTGACACGAGGAAGATTATGGGATATGTGTCGACTCCTATATCCGAATTAGATATTTACAATCTTTAATTTTAGTTGATATTTGAGGAAGTAATTGCTTTCATTTTATGGTAAATAAAAATTTTCAACCTTTCACATGGATGGAAAATAAAACTCTTCTTTCTTCTCTAAATTTCCCTTAATTTCAAGTACATTTTTGAAAAGTAACCGAAGTTGTATCAATATATTATGCAACATTATTATATTTTAAATATTCACGCTGTGTCCACGTGTAGATTCCCAACTTTTGGATACATAACCCAATATCCTAAAAATTAAGATTTTAGAAGTATGGTACATTGTCACACACCCACACTCTATACTCATATTCGAGTCCATATAACATAGGTTATAAGAACATTCAATTGTCATGGGGCTCAAATATTGCCTTTGCATGAAAAATAAATATTTGAAATTTCCATTCGTAGCATGTAACGTTATTATAGGGTGCATCTATAGGCCTTCATGTCAAAATGTAGTTATTTGTGCAATGAACTTGCATCCATTGTAATGGTCTACTTGTCAGTGGGCTAAATTTTTTTACGTCATCACCAAGTCACATGCTTGGTCTAAACCAATTCATGCACACACTTAGGTTCACCACATCTAAGCATGACAAAACGAAAGCAATAAAAGCACACATTTAACAGGCAATGCCCCAACTTTTTACTATTCTCATATATATAAAAGGGCCATGCCCAGCCAGCTTACAAAAGGCCACAGGCATCCCTCATGGACAGCAAATCATTATAAGGCCAGAATACTAAACCCTAACCATTACCAGTTGTTGACAATTCTAACTGTATAGGGCAAACTAGCGCCAACCTACATTGGAAAAAAAAGTCACTTCCACAGCTACGTACAATTGCTCTCCCTGTTCTTCCTTTTTTTTTTTTTTTTTTTTTCCTAGGGTATGAACCAATGGAAGGAACAATTACACTTGCCTTAGCAAAGATTTATCCATCTAGACTGTGATAAACACCCATAATCGCATTAGTTTGTGATTGGCCCACAATCGTAGATACAATCAGCCCAATGAACAGGCCTAGCATTGCACCTAGGATAATGCCTAATTTGAAGGGTCTCTTGGATGCAGAGCCAGTCCCTTCAAAGAGGAAAATTTCAAGGGCAATTGAGTAAGTTTTGCCAGGTCTTGTGATCATTGGCAACATTTGAAGTATATATTGAAACCAGAAAACTTCTAACCTCATCCAAGATAAATCCAAATAAGATCAATAAAACCATCAGAAGTTTTAAATAGCAAACCATCAGTTCTTGACATCACGAATCTATGACCTCTTATAGGAATATTTAATCATTTATTTAGGCCTGAGAATGTGGGTGTTATTGAGTTGTCTAAATTTTTGAGCCTATTATTGTTCTGGGCTAATTGATTGATTTTATTTAGACAATTGTATTTGACATATTCATTTAGGGATTTATTTTTTACTACTTCAAATTTAATAATTTTAGGTTTACGAAGGCTTACGTCTGCTTTGGGCCAAGGCACTATGGTTTACAGCCAGTCTCATCCTTAATTTCGGGTTGTGACAATATGTCTATGAGTAGTATATACTAAAGCAACTACCTGGACAGGAAACTCGTCAACAGAAAAATTGAACTCCTCTCCCCACAAGGGATTTCTTGAGCCAGGAATCATTGAACTGCAGCAGAGTAGCAAAAATAATCAAGAGATTGAAGCAGAATAAAGTGGGGATGACACCATATAAAATTATGGTAGCTAGTTCAACAAGTAGATGGAAAAGGACATTGAAAATCAATGCCATGAACATTGTGAAGCTGTGAACAAATAACAAGACATTCCAGAAGTCAACCAGAGCAAAGCAAAATATTAAATTATACTGCTTTAGAGCAATCCGTATGTTTGATATCCCATCTCCAGATCAGCAAAAAAACATCAATGGCATCCATTCATATATTTCCATAATTCCATTATAAGGGTCATTTAAAAATAAAAAATAAAAAGCTGCAAGCATGAATAAAATTGCATGACATGTTCAATTGACAATCTGACATCCTTTTCTTCTTTTTGCGTCAATTAAGATGACAAAGGACCCCTTGAAATCAAGATTGAAAAGCAACCACTCAGTGCTCAGCCCATACTGATCAGCTGGCATCCTATACTTTGATAAGTTCCAATAAAATCTGAAAGCTACATTATAAGGAATCATAATGAATGATTCAATTCAATTAAACAAGACCAAATAAAAGGTGGGGAAAATACACATACGTAATAAACAAGATCGGCAGTGAAAATCAGGTCCCATCACCTGAATCGTTTTTCTGTACCACAGGTGATGATTGCGTAAGGATCTGAAGTTCCATTTAAGTTAGCACCAATAAGATTTTTGGCAGCCAACAGCTCCAGCTGAAATATGAAGTGTGCACTGACACTTGTTATTGGAAGTAATTTCAATAAATTATGTACAAGACGAACAAAGGAAATTTTATGCTAAATAACCACTTACAAGCCAATAGTAGACGTTTTGTGTGTAAAACCAATGGAAACCAAACAGGCATTACAGTATAATACCTGAACTCAAAATAAGAGGTTCCATGTTTAGAAGATCCAGAAATACCTTGATCATATAAGCAGAACCAGTTTGATAGTCTCCTTTAAGCTTGCCCATCTACAAAAAAAGTGAAGAACTGCACGTCAAACAAGTGGATAATTACTCCAAGAAAACAGATAACAAGTAAATCTACAGTGTAATGCAAACAGAAGATCCAATCTAATGTGAAGATACAGCATAGTGAAAGGAATTCAAAGGGGAAAAAAAATCCTTTCCAGTAACTTTCATGTTATCATGCCAATCATTGAATCTCCTTAGGATTAGGGGCGGCAATGTCCAACACGGCATGTGAACGTGACTTGAACCCATTACATACTTAGCAGGTTGAGGTTAAGCATAAATGGGTTCGAGTCATAAACGAGTCACTCGACTTTTACACAATTATTTCAAGTCGGTGCTGTGTCAAAATGGATCGACCATTTAAAAACAATTAAACATATATACTTAAATGGTTCATGTATTTTTCAGATTGACGCGTGATGTGTTAAAAATCTTCTACTTCTTCCGTATTTTTCGAGTTGATTGTGTGTTTTTCAAGCTAGCGTGTTAATCGGGTAACTTGTATATTAAATAGGTTACGCACATCATGTCGCGTTACCAGTTTGATAAATAGGTCATGTTAATGGTGGGTATCTTGACACATTAAGTAATCGCAATAGTCAAATACCTAGATCTCAAAACCACCCCTACTTAGGATGCCACCACTGATGAAACATGCCACAGAAAAAAATAAAATAAAATTGTTAATAGATAAGATGGACAACCCACGCTAAAAAGCAGAATTGCAGCTTCTGTCACATTGAACTGAAAAATTATCACATAAATTCAAGCCACCAAGCAATTATTTCATTGATGTCATATCTACAGTTTGAATGACAAGATTAAAAATGTTCAAATTATGTGATAGACGATTGTCATTTTCTCAAATAGCTTCAACCAATAGACTTTTACTTCAAAAATGCTACATAGAAATGACAGCCAAACTATTTTAATTGCAAAGGAAACTCAGCACTCCCCATTGTTCAACCAAGACGGGGTTGTTGTACATGATCATATTCAATAAACAATAATGCCTCATGCTTGAAATCAAAATCCCTCTTCTACATATAGATAATCAGATATGTAGATTAAAAAAAATGACTTTTAAACTTTAGTAGCAACAGAAACCAAACAGAGCATTTACAGTCATTCTTTGCTTCAACCAAGTTAACATTTTTAGTAACTCTCATCCACTATTAATTCCAACAGAAACCACATATTACCGTCTGTAATAATCACAAAATTCAAAAAAATTGATTTGGTCAAGACTGCAAGAATGGCGAACACCACACAACGACAACAATCAACCATAAAAAAAAATTTACAGAAGGACCTTGTCTTTATCGTCGATCACATCCCCAGATATAATCGAATTATAACCATTTTCGACACCAGTCTCTCTTCCGCTGCCACTTCCGTACATGAAGAAGCAGCAGGCAACGACCACGAAGGCCGCGGCGGCGACGGTGACTTCCACTTCCCATAACGATGGCAACAAGGAATCCAAAGCCGCGTCGATCATGACTGACTTGTTGAATCGCAACTGCTCATGCATACTAAAAAAGTCGATGCATCGGAGAATCATAGCGCTTCGATTAGAGAGACTTTCAAGCGTTTTAGAGAGAGAAAGTTAGTATATTGCCATTGCGCACAGAGAGAGAGAGAGAGAGAGATAAGACAAATGGGATTGGCCGGAGGTTGAAGAAGAAGAAGAAGAGAGAGCGACAGCGTTGATTGCGATCTCAGTTGAGCATGGGGGGAGAATGATTGTTGGTAGGTCTAATGACTAAATTACTCTGGATAGTATTTGAATATTGTGCGGCTAAGGTTGAAATGAATGGGAAGGTGAGGGGTGCTTTTGTAAAAAGATTTCAAAACGAAAATGATCTTTTTCAAACGCCTATAATATTTTTTTTGCATTAAATGGAATCAATTTTGTTAGTACCTTTGGGCAATAATTACCCA
>QLOD02000013.1:25064459-25079505 GCA_003260245.2 Sideroxylon spinosum | reverse complement strand
AGATTATGTTTGTGAGTTGGGGCCCAAGATTAGAAGGCTGGAGGAGAGAGCTCAACTTAGGGCTAAGGAAATTCCTGCTATTCCTTTCAGCTGGATTTTTAACAGATCAGTGAAGCTCTAGCTTTCAAATCATCAATTAGCTTGTTCGATAATATATATATATAATTACAAGTTAATGTTTGTGTTAGTTTGTGATAATACTGAAATTTCGTGGTCCTCAATCCAGGCCTCCGAGAACTCAATCTTCGTGGTCCTCAATCCGGGCCTCCGAGAACTCAATCCGCTGGGAATTATGAAAACCTGTTCGTTGTGAACACCGGTGTGGTACCTGCCAAAGACCCTCCGATGCTTAAGTTAGCACAGACGACAGGGTTTTGTATATAGAAGGAAGAGAGAGTCATCTATCATGTCCCTTAGGGTGATTTTTATCCCCTATTTATAAGAAAATCTTATAGAGTTGTAGTTAGAGTTAAATTGGAAGTATTCCCTGATTTGATATGATTTTCCTTATTTTGATCAGGAAAATATTAAGTTGATACATATGTATATATATTTATGGAATTAACTATGATTGGAATGAATATTCGCCTAATTATAAAAGATTTTGGGATATCAGAAAATCCCGTTCATTGGACCCTATTTTAGGAAGGAGCCACATATTATAGGATTCTTCCTTCGTATGGTTGGCTCAAGATAATTGCGAATCGGTTACTTAGGCAAAAATCCCGAGATCATTACGGAAATCCTTCGCGTTTCATATCTAGCCTTGTTTAGATCTAATGCACACTGACTTCGCCCGAACCCCTCGTGGAAACTAAGTTCCTAGCGGAGTCCGAGCTCCTCCCGGAGTCCGAGCTCCTCACGGGATCCAAGCTCCTCACGGAGTCCGAACGTCCTGTAGGGGTAGTTAAATGGGTATATGGACTTTTTCCAAGAATTCTCCTCATCAGTTTGTACTTTTATGTATTATGAAGTCACGCATATATATATATGTGTGTGTGTGTGTGTGTTAGAAAGAGAGAGAGATGTATCTATTGAAGTGATATATCTACTGCATGCTATGATCGAATAATGTATTACGTTTCTGTCTTATCTGTATAAATTTAATTTGAGCTCTAGCTTTCAAATGATTAAGTAGCTTGTTCGATATATATCTATTATATAAATCAGCTCAGATAATTTGACATTTATACGGTTGAGATTGGATCTTTTTAATGAACGCTGAGTGAGAAAGAGAAGGACTAGATGTGGGGGTGGGCATGGGTCCCATGTGCCTTTAGGCACGGACCTATATATATAATTATAAGTTAATGTTTGTGTTAATTAGTTGTGCTTTATGTATTCTGAAGTCACACATACACGCATATATATGATATGATATAGCTATCGCAAGCTGTAATTTATTACATTTGTGTCTTATGATAAGACTCTTATCAAGCTATGGTAGTATAAATTTAATATTATGAAGGGGGTTGGGTTTGACGATTTGCATTCTGCCTAGATAGTTGGACCTAATATTTTTGCCCATGTTTTCGGCCGGACCGGATTACGAGTCCGTTTGACACTTCATAAATCGGGGAAAAAATTGGTACTTTTTATGACCTAATATTTTTGCCCATGTTTTCGGTCAGACCGGATTACGAGTCCATTTGACACTTCATAAATCGGGGAAAAAAAATTGGTACTTTTTAGGATTTAATAGGCATAACTTAAAATTTTGATCAGATTGGAATAATTCTTACGAGAAAAATTGATAAAATTTTTAAAATTTAGGTATTTAGTAGAGAATTTTTGACAAAAACTTATAAATTTCAAATTTTTAGTACATATGAACGAAAAATAAAAATGAACAAAAACTAGAAAAAATTTGTAAAACTTTAGATACCAAATGCTCCTATCTATTTATTCCCGTTATTGAGATACATAGGTAGACCCATATTGGAAATCTCAAATGTTAATAAATAACATTTATTTATTCGATTGGGACAAATAGTTGGTTGGAAGGATATCAAATAAATGGCATACATAGCTCTCCCCTATGCGGTAAGGTTGGTCCCATCCCATGATCAAACTTGCACTCTCTAATTAAATTTTCGGAAGGGAATATATAGATTATGAGTGTATTTGGCAAACACAAATTCTTATCAACTTTGGTTTTGTATTTTTCTTTTTTAATGTTTGATAAAAGTTTATATCTTACTATATATTTTAACAAATGCATAAAAAGTTATATAGTTATTACATACATTAAAGTTACAGAATTTATTTTATTCTTTTAACGTTTTGTATTAAAACGAAAATCGTCTTTATGTGTTAAAAAATAAGATTTTTATAAATAGACTACACTTTGATGGATTATTTGTTCAAAATTTTGAAATCAAGCAATTTTCAATTTAAAATTACAGAAGTATAAAAATCTCTCTAAATATCCTATTCTATTTTTTTATTTATTTTTATATTTACCAAATTACTTTAACTTTTAAACCCCAAGGCAATTCTCATATCATTCTCACCTCTTTACATCTTCCCCCTCTAGTCATTTGCCATGTTTGCATATATACCAATACATATACAAATTGTATACATATGTGTTTATATTTTTTATCTTCTACTTGTTCTCTGAATAATTCTGCTAATCAGAATATACTTTCTTCAAAGTTGATTGTTTGGAAAAAAAATAAAAAAACAAAAAGGATTTCGAAAGAGTTTAAAGTCATAAAGTTCAACAAATCGATCAGTAATTCTCTAGTGAATTTTCTTATATTTTTTTTTTTGTTGATATCGGTATTTACTTAATATTAGTCGTTTTGTTGAGATTTCTTTTAATATTTTACTTGTAAATTTTTAGGTTTTGAAGTTTATATGTATCCATATACATACGCACATGACAGATGAGAAAGAGAGGACGGAGGTAAGGAGAGAAATGAATAGACGAGGATAATAAGAGAACTTAGTTAAGGTTTAAGAGTTGGAATAATTTGGTAAATGTAAAAATAAGTAAAAAAAAAGGTAGAGTAGGAGATTTTAAAATATTTTCATACTTTTGTAATTCTAAATTCAAAGTTTCATTAATTCAAAATTTTGGACAATTAAAGTACCCATGTGAGTGCAAATAGTAGACTTTGAATATATTTATTTATGAAATTTTCATTAAAAAAAAAATTTATTTTTCACAAATGGTATGCAGAAATTTTAAAAAATTTAATTCTAAATGCACAAGGTTATGATCTTTATGTCCAACAATAATCAAGAGTAAATTTACATAAGTTTAAATTTCAAATTTCAACATAATCTCATTGGATCTTCCATTTAAAGATTAAATAAACTGATATTAAAAATTCAACAACTTTTATGAGAGTTTTTTTTTTTTTTCTAAAGACAGTAATATTAGTAGGATCAAATATTTAACGCACAATTAATTTAAACTTTTTGTTTATATATAAACAATAAGAGTTTTTAAATGAAAGTCTAGAGACAACTATTAGGGCTTCCATTATAATACTCTTATGCCGCATGAGGTACTCAAGGCTGATAGCCCATTGGACGACAGTCTTGAAAATTCATTCTGGCCTGTATTTTGGAAGGACAAAACTGGGTTCCAGCCCAATTAGCTACGGCGTGCCGGTTCGATTTTACATCCAACGGTGAATTTCTTTCTTGCGTGCACTGAATTCTGAACTCCTGTACGAGCCTGTGATTCCAAAAACAACCAAAACACTCAAAATTTTGTCAAACTTTTAATAATTTTTTTACCACAAATTAATATGTCATTTTTAAATATTTTAATAAAAATAAAAAAATAGAAAAAGTCAGAAGAAATTTATAAAAATTAGTGAATTTGTCTGTAAAAAGGAAGTTATGTATTTTGTAAATTTTACTAGAAAAAGGTGAAGAAAATTAAGAAAAAAAAAAAGTTGAAAAAAATTAATGTTCCTTCAAATGCACCCAAAATTATCTATCTTTACGTGAACAATTTCATATAACATATACAAGATTTGAAGAACGTACTTGGGCCATGTTGTATTTTATTAGGTACCGTAAATGAAAGTATGTCTTCTCTTCAATATGTTAGCTCAAAAAATTTAATTTTACTAATCAATTATTATCTTCCTATCATAAATACCACTTATCACTTAGGGCCGATTGGATGATACTAAAATTTCACAGGGATAAGTTTTAGAGGGGGTATAAGATAAGAGAAAGTATTATTTTTAGAGGGTTGGACAACATTGATGTGATGTTTATGAAGGAGGATAACTTTTAACTTAGTTTAGATATTTTATAAATAAGAGGGAGTGAATGATAAAAAAAATAGTCAAATGACTCTTTTGCCCTTGTAATGTCCCAAACTTTGTTATCTATTAAATTAAATATTAAATTACAAAACAAACTCAATTTAATTATTTTTGGACAATTTGAAGTTGTATTATTTATTTCATTAAAAATTTAATTTTTTATAAATTTACTTATAAAACTTTTTTTTAAATATGTATTTTTGAATGGCTGGTTATTATCAAATTTTTTTAATTACATTTATTTTGATTTGTTGGCTTATCTATTAATTTTTTACTAGTATTATATTTATTTTGATCAAATTTACAATACTGGTAACGATGACTAAAAAGTCAAAAACAATGGGCTTAAAGGGGGATAACTTTTAGCTGGCCCTAGGGGTGTCTAAAAGTTATCCCCCAATGGAGGAAAGCTAAGGGGGAGGAAAACTTAAGAGGGAGGAAGAGGGAGATAAAATTTACCATCTAAACAATAGTATATGTGTGGGACCCACACTTATAATGGGGTAAAAGTTTTGGAAAGAGATTTTGGATGCATCCAATGAAGGTCTTAACATTATAATTTTTATTCATATTAGATTTTTCTTGAACATCACTTAATATTACAAACTTTACCTAAATTGGATATTTCATGAATTATTACCTCTTAAACCTTACCTAATCAATCATTATCATTTAATCAATTCAATAGTTTTTAATCTATATTATATTATATTAATGAAAATTTTCTAATTAAATGAGAGAAAAATAAGTAAATAACAGAATGATAAAAGATTTATATTTATATTATCTGAAAAGACTGTGATTCAATGATAGAGACAGAAATGAGAGTAAGTAGAGGTAACTTTTGTTAAGCAACTTGCTTTCACCTCCAATTTGGGAGTTAACGAGTGTAAGAAAGTTTAAAGTGTGTTTTTGGATTTTGCTTTTGGTATTTTTATTATTATATAAATTTTTACCACAAATAAGGGTAAATTAGATTGATCCCGTTTAAGGTTTTATACAATAATTAATTCTGTTTAAAGTTTGAAAGATAGAATTGATCAAAATAAAATCCATATTATTACCCCAAAAAAATAAAAAATAAAAAAACCTATATTTAGGTAATTAATTAGAACCGGAGTCGAACCGGCGGAGGCAGGAACCTGACCCCACACGCTTCACATGCTTGAACCCGTAATATTCACACGCATGGCATGTGGGTGGGTCTCATGCATGTGTATGTGTTGGGGCATAGCCCCTCCCAATTGAGTTGCTTGTGCCGCCCGCACACGTTATTCCCTTCTCGGCATTGCCGACTCTCTCTCTCTCTCCCTCTCTCGCTCTCGCTCTTCTTTTTTCTCTTTTGTAACGTCCGCGGAGGAACAAAGTCCCGAGAGAAAAAGAAAGCTCGGAGGGGGAACAAAAAAATGGCTCTGAAGCTCAATCCCTTCCAGTCCCACAAGTACCTATCTTTTGGTCGTCCAACAATGGCGAGCCTCAGATCTTCCAAGTTTGTCATGGCTTCCACCCTCAGCTCTGGCTCCAAGTTAGTTCTCTTCCCTGTCCTCGTTTTAGCTTTTCTTTTTTTCTTTTTGCCTGACAAACCCACTTGTTTTTGTAGATTCTCATTTGGGTATTTGGATCCTTTCATGTTTTTTTTTTTTTTTTTTTCTGTTCCTTTTTGCCATTCTTGATCTGGGTGTTATGAATTTTCCCTCTTGATTGGGTTTGATGTGGTTCAATTTATATATTCCGGTTGCAGTCCTGACGTTTCTTTCTTTTTTTTCTTTCTTTTTTTTTTTTTCCCACTTCTTGATCTTATTAATTTCTGTTCCCTCAAATTGGTTTTTTTTTTTTTTTTTTTCCCAATCTTGATGATTTTGGGGTCTCTATCTGGACATTCTTAGAAACAAAATCATAAGATTTCGGCATAATAAATCTCGAGTGTCTGGTTTGTACTTTTGCATCATATATGGAGGAAGTACATAGATTTCCTTTCTATTTTTTGAATTGATGGTAATTGTCAAGGCATCTTTACACAAGCTTGGATATTCAAAGCGTAACATATATATATATATATATATATGTATGTAACTGAATTTTTATTTTTTATTTTCTTTGCTCCTCCGAAATGGTGATTTAATACATAATTATTTAATTTGTACTCAACCATGCGTGAAATTTTAGTAACGATTGAATTCATTTGGTCCCACTGCTGATTTTTGTTCATTATTCAAATTTTTTTTTTCTTTGCATATCTGTGGTTTCTTGATTTTGGGCTTCTTATATATTGAATTTAATGCTTGGAGAGCGGGTCATTAAATTAAGTGGATTCAATTTCTGCGTGATCGTCGATTGAATTCTATGTCCAAATACAGACACGTTAAAAAGTTAATCTGGTTATCAATTTAAAGTAAATATGGACTAAACCGACTTGCACGCATAAATTGTATAGCGGGCCATGCTATTCCAGGAATAAAGGTACATATTTCTTAGGGGTGTGCGTAAGTGTGTTTCTTTTTTTTTTTTGGGAGGGGGAAGGGGGTGGAAGGCACTATCAAAACCGTTTTTTTTTTTTTTTTTTTAATTTGTGATTTAGTTATTCATTACCATGTACTTGCAAAATTGTATTAGCTTATAACTACGTAATTTGAAATTTTATTATATTTTTCTTTACACTAATAAAAGATGTCTTTATTATTGAAATTTTTTTTGATATTTTACTATCAATTCGATCAAAATGAGTTTGCAGGAGAGTAGATAAAATAACACGGTAAGTAAATGAGGAAATTACTCATGGCAATTTTACTTTCCTAGAGTTTGTCTTATTATATTATTTCGAGTTTATAATTTGTATTAATTTATATTTATTCTTAAATATCATAAAATTTAATGAATATGATGAATAAGTAATTTATCTTTAATTAAATAAAACCATGTTAATTTTGAATAAATATATTCATATCATATTGAATTTATATTTTTACCCGATTCGATTAATCCATTTTTTGATTTAACTCAACTCCATACCATTTTAAAAGAAATTTCTCCCCAAAACACTAACTATATTAATAGGCTTGATATAAATTAGATTGGTTTCATTTAAGGTTTTATGCAATATTAATTCTGTTTGAAGTTTGAAATTTAGAATTGATCATACTAAGACCCATTTTAGTTATTTAATTAGAACCAGACTCGACCTGACTGTGATAGGAGCCTAATCCACATGCTTCACATGCATGAACTCATAATATTCACACTGCATGCATAGCCCCAAGTGACTCGCTTGTCCCACTCCCACACGCTATTCACATCTCTCATTTTAGCATTGTCATCTCCCTTTTCTCTTATATTTTCTTACATCTATGGAGGAACAAAGCCTGAGAGAGAGAGAAAAAGAAGCTCGGAAAAAAAAAAAATGTCCCTGAAGCTCAATCCCATCCCCTTCCAGTCCCACAAGTACCCTTCTTTTGCTCTTCCAACAATGGCTAGCCTCCAACCTCCCAAGTTTGTCATGGCTTCCCCCCTCAACTCTAGCTCCAAGTTAGTTCTCTTCTCTCTCCTCCATATAGCTTCTCCTTTTCCTTTTTTGCCCGACAAACCCACATCTCTTTTTAGATTTTCATTTGGGTATTTGACCCTTTCATGTTGTTTTTACCATTTCTTGATCTAGGTGAATGAATTTCCCCTCTAAATTGGGTTTGAGATGGTTCAATTTATGTATCATTGTTGCGAGCCTGATAGTTCTTCTTCTTCTTCTTCTTCTTCTTCTTCTTCTTTTTTCCCCTCTCTTTTTCCACTTCTTGCTTGTATTAATTTTTGTTCCCTGAAATTGGGGTTTCCTCAACTTGATGCTTTTGGGGTCTCTATGTGGACATTTTTACACCAACAAGATCGCAAGGTTTCGGCATAATAAATCTTGAGTGTTTGATTTGTACTTTTTCATTATATATGGTGGAAGTACATTGATTTCATTTCTATTTTTTGAAATGATGGTAATTGTCAAGGCATCTTTCGCACAAACTTGGATATATATATAAAAAAAAAAAAACCGAACTAAGCCTTTTCCCACTATAAAACAAACTTGGATATATATATATGTAACTGATTTTTTTTTGCTTCTCCGAAATAGGGATATGATACATAATTATTTAATTGCATATTAAACTAATGCATGAAATTGCAGTAATGATTAAATTCATTTGGTTCTACTTTCATTGTTCAATTTTTGTTTTTTTTTTTTTTTTGTTGGCATATTTGTGGTTTCTTGATTTTGGCTTCTTATTTTTATTGAATTTAGTGCTTGGAGCTGACCATTTCTGTTTTTGTTTCTTTCTTACGTTTTATTTGATGGTTTTTTGTATTCATGCGTAAGCAGCTTTCATTTGTCCTTTTCAGTTAGGTGTGGTGTAGTCGGTTTGGATTTTACCACCATACATTCAATCATATGGAGGGTTGTCAGAGCATCATTTTGCATAATTTTGCTTTCATTTGTTGGGAATCAGCTATGAATTTGTCGGGTTGGTTTTTGATGGATGGTTTTGTTGACTCATTTATTTATTATTTATTAGGTGCATGTGCATTTTCGGATGTCTCCTTCATTTACTTCATGGTGAGGAGGACAACTGTATTAAAAAAAAAACTTTTCTGTTTTGATATGCTCACAATTCATTTTTTTTTTCCCATCAAATTTCACAAGCGTTTTTTGAAGTGCAGGCTTGATATATTAACTTATTGTTGTGAATAAAACTTTTATAGGCTATGCAGTTTGTCCACATTTTTGGTTTTTCCATATCATGATGTATGTGGTTGTTTACATTATAAAGCTTTTTGATGCATATTTGTTTGTGGCTTAAATATGAGCCTAATCAGGCGAGCTTAGGTTGATAATGTCTTTTGTTTTCATCTTGTTTTCAATTTTTCATTTCTCTATCATATTGTCTTTTTTTTTTTTTTTTTTATTTCCTTAGATGTGTCATTTCAGTCTTTTTAATTAGTAAAATTTGAAGCAAGATGTCTCAATTCTTTATTTCTTCCTTTTTCTTTTCCTTTTCCTTTGAGCATCACCAATTGGTTTTTTCAGTCTCCTTGGTTAATTGGTTTCTTGTGGCATTACATCCGAGTTGGTGAACGGAGTTCTAATTTTTTGATCATCCACCCTATACCCCACCCAAAGGAAAAAAAAGGGGGGGGGGGGGAAGCATTGTTTCTTCTATTTTTAGTTGGGGCGTCTTTGAGCTTTTCTGAAACTAACAGCTGTACTTCATATTTATCATGATTAATGATCCTCTTTAATATTGTATTAGGGTTTATTTCGCCTACACCCCTTGTGGTTTCGATTTTGTACACCTAGACTACCAAGTTTCATAAATGTGTACCTAGATCCCCTAACGTTTGTATTATATTCATTCAGACTCCTTCTGTTATACTTTTCATTCAAAAAGTAACTTTTAACCAATTTAATGTTATAAAATTAGTAATTATACATATATTTAAGTTATCATGAAAAATAAACTAACCATGAAAGAGAGAAAATTTTAGTTTCTCGTTTTCTTCCACTTCCTTTCCATTAGTATCAAACAATAAAGGATGAACCTTATTCTCAATTTTTTTTTTTTCCTTTCATTTCTTTTATATTGATAGTATGGTTATATAGGTAATTTATGGTATTGAATTGCTCAAAGTTACTTTTTTGATGGAAAATCCAACAAATGGGGGTCTAAGTGAATGTAATACAAATCTCCGAAGAGTCTAGGTGTATAAAGCCGAAACCACATGAGGTGTAGGTGAAATAAACTCTGTAGTGTTGTCCACTTAAACATTCACCCATACATTTCATTAGCAGCAGATTCCACGGTGCAATGCGTAACAATAATCTCTCTCTCTCTCTAAGTTGCTTGTCCCGCTGATTTTGTTTTGCTATTCCCAGCCTTCTTCACCTTTTTTTTTTTTTAACACTTTTTGAACACCCATCCCCGCAGCTAGTGGAAAAAGGCTTGATTTGGTTTTGAACACCCATTCCCGGGTCTATGATGTGACTGTTAGGAATTTCCCCCCTTCCCCATCATTTCATGGTTGATCTGAAGTTTTGTTGTTATCTAATCTTAAAGCATTTCTAAATGGCAACTTGTTGCATCATTTTTAGTTAGACTTTCTAAATTCCATTGTATGGACTACAATGTTGACATTTTTACTCGACGGTGAAATAATTTTTTTTTTTTTTTTTTTTTGGGGGGGGGTAGAATTAGTGCTTCCTCCCTATGATAAAGTCATATATGCTTAGGAACATATGGTAAAAAGTCATGTGATGTTTGTTCCTGAAGCTGGATTTTCATACATATCTTCTCACTGAATAGTGCACCACAATGTTGACATTTAATGTTATTTTAGCTCTTTCTTTCCCTTTGCATGCCTTTACTTGCCACCTTCCCCTGTTACATCTTTTCATCCCTCTGATCAAACTGAAGGAAAAGTTGAAAACCTCTCCCATTTTGATGTACTATTAGATGGAACTGTGGCATTGACTTTGAAGTAGTTTTAACTTAATTTGGTAATGCATGGGCTGACAATGTTAAATATTAACTATCAGATTGACAGGTATCGAGTTGGAATCCTGTTTGTACATATAAATCCTTCTGCTCTTATATTTTTTTACAAACCTTATTTGGTTTGTTATCACCTTTATGAAAAGGTAATATAATTGTACTTGTCAGACGTAAAATTTTAAAACTAATATAATTGCCACATTGATCTTAACTAAATAGACGTGATCACTGATTAGACAATTTAACAATGACTTGATCAACTGCCTCTATATGTGGTGTGCTGATGGAGTGCTAGTTTTAGGAAACTAATGGTGAATGGTTTGTGTTGTATATAGTTATACATATTTAATATGTATTATTAACATTTGTTCTTATGTACATTCTGATCATCAAACCAATGCCGTAGCCATGCCATGAACCAAAACTGAAGTCCAAGTAAGTTTCTAATTCTTGTTCTCCTGGCCTATTCAGGGAGGTTGACAATCTAAAGAAGCCTTTTACCCCTCCTCGCGAGGTCCATATTCAAGTAACGCACTCCATGCCACCCCAAAAGATTGAGATCTTCAAAAACTTGGAAGATTGGGCTGAGCAGAACATTCTGGTTCACTTGAAGCCAGTGGAGAAATGTTGGCAACCACAGGATTTTCTGCCTGATCCTGCTTCTGATGGATTTCATGATCAAGTTGAGGAACTAAGGGCAAGGGCAAATGAGATTCCAGATGATTACTTTATTGTTTTGGTTGGAGATATGATAACAGAGGAAGCCCTTCCAACTTACCAAACAATGCTAAACACTCTAGATGGTGTTCGGGATGAAACAGGAGCAAGCCTGACTTCTTGGGCCGTATGGACTAGGGCTTGGACTGCAGAAGAGAACAGGCATGGTGACCTTCTCAATAAATATCTATACCTCTCTGGACGCGTAGACATGAAGCAAATTGAGAAGACAATTCAGTATTTGATTGGGTCAGGAATGGTAAGATTTTTCGATGTACTGTTGACTGTTTCAATTCTAATGTTATTTTACCCCCCTCCCAAACAAAACAAAAAAAAAAAAAACAAAAAACAAAAAACAAAAAGAAAAAAATTATAAATTTCACTTCTGTGAAAAGTTATTGCGGTATTGATTTCATAAATTACCTTCTACTTGCATCTTAGACCTTGAAGTATATCTAGTGAGGGAACAATGTCACCTTGCTGAGTTTATTGAGGTTATACTGCTTACTATTCCCTCAATCTTGATAGAAGTGTTTAGAATGACAAGGAGCAATAGCATTTCTTGATAAATGTATGACGAAGTTGCAAGTGCTTGAAACGCATATGATTTAACTATGCAAATTAAAGAAACACCTTATTGTTCTTCGTGCTGCTCTATTTGAAGTTAAGAGTAGGATACCTTGTTGCTTATCCAAAATAATAATAATAATAATAATAAAAGAAGAGAAGGATATCTGGTTGAGATATAGCTTTTTGCCTTTAGGTAGTCAAGAAATTATATAGTATTTTTATTTTAGTGAGGAATTGACCTGTTGATATCCTCACACGTGGCACTTCCCTGAAGGAAATTTGTTATTCAGATTGGAGTAGTGAGACAGGCTGGAGAATATTAAGTTGGTTTGTAGTCACTGACGTTTATGCTGTAACCAACTACGATAGCCTACCAGTGGAATGAGATTTATGATCAAAACTATTAAATCTGGCACAACGAGCATCGTGTCTTATTTTAATTTGTGGATACCCTTTCCAAACATTGTTTCAGGATCCACGAACAGAAAACAATCCCTACCTTGGATTCATTTATACATCATTCCAAGAGCGGGCGACTTTTATTTCACATGGGAACACTGCCAGACTTGCCAAGGAGCACGGGGACCTTAAGTTGGCACAAATTTGTGGTACTATTGCCTCAGATGAGAAGCGCCATGAAACTGCTTACACCAAGATAGTGGAAAAGCTCTTTGAGATCGACCCTGATGGAACTGTCCTGGCTCTTGCTGACATGATGAGGAAGAAGATCTCGATGCCAGCCCACTTGATGTATGATGGCCATGATGACAACCTTTTTGATCACTTCTCGGCTGTTGCGCAGCGACTTGGTGTCTACACTGCCAAGGACTACGCGGACATATTGGAATTTTTGGTTGGCAGATGGAAAGTGGAGGAAGTAACTGGACTTTCTGCGGAGGGTCGAAAAGCTCAGGATTACGTTTGTGGGTTGCCACCAAGGATCAGAAGGCTGGAGGAAAGAGCTCAAAGCAAGGCCAAGCAAACACGCATCATTCCATTCAGCTGGATCTTTGATAGAAAAGTGCAGCTCTGAGTGCGCGAGTGACCATTGTCTAAGTCAGTCGACAAAAAACAAAAAAAAAAAAGTAATAATAAAATAAAATAAAAAGATACGGTTTTCGTCAGGGGAACTGTGGTTTGTTGTAGATACGGTTGTTTCAGTTGTGTCATTAGAGCTTCTTTCGCATAGGGGCAGTTGCAGTTTTGTTGTGTTCTTCAAATTGATTCTGTACGAGTATTTTTTTTTTTTCCCCCCCGGAGTGTAACCGTGAACAAAATAATCCCTCTTTGGCAATTTTGATGATTATGGTGACATATCGTGCTGTTGGAAGCTAATTAATCATCTGATTTATTGATTGTTCCGGCTGAAGATACCCGACTCATAGCTCTTATTCTCGTACTCTCTGTTAGGAGTTTCAAAATTTTTAGAGAAACTCTAAATTCCTTGACTTTTTCCAATTAAATTGCATTATTTTTACATAATTTTTGACCTTTTTTTTTTTTTTTTTTTGGTTTCTTTTTGGAACTTTTTCGGAATGTAAAACGCCATTTTTGCGGCTTTGAGCTATGAAATTTTAAATTTGATCGATGCCTGTTTTTCATTCCTCGCCTCAGCACTTGTTTTGATGGTTCTGGGTGGTCAAATCTTCAGCACGGTGCACTGCACCAGAGGCTGATTTGTGGTAACTCTTTTATTTTTTGGTTAAAAGTGGTGAGAGATTTTTTGCATGTGGTAAAATAAGTAATAATTTACAGTAACTTTTAACAACTTTTAGAGATTTTGATAAAAATTTTGATAACTTTTTGTGTGTTTAATAAAAATTTTGATAACTTATTAATTCAAAAAATTAAAGAGGCAAAATATGGTATTTTTTCCAAACACTCAAATCCCAAAAATTGGTGAATTTATATAAAAAATTACCTACATGCTTGCATGTCTTCCAACATCTCTATCAAAGTTGGAAATCTTCATATTTCACCTACTGAGAGGACTTTTAATCCATGAGCACTCCTCAAATCACTACAGTTTGGTGATTAGCATTAAGAAACCTTTGAGACTTGTCTATTAAACTAATGAGAGACTTTACAAAATAAATTTCTTGATATTCCCTCTTTATTAAATGGCCATACTTTTTATAATACCCACACATGCAACAAATGGCACCATTCAGTAAAGTTTTCGATGGTACTTACGATTGACATACTTCATCATTTTCAAACAATTAAAACCTCCAGTCATATTCTTACTATTTAATTAAACATCTCATTCTGATCTCCAAAAGATCAAAATTTCACTACTAGAAATTTGAGGTTTTAGAGTGCCCGAACACGGGCGACGGCCGGAGGCGGTTGCGGATGGGGAGGTTTTAGCGACCGCCTGAAGCGGTCGCTACGCCGTCGCTAAAGCTTAAACATAAAATCCCCCAGAACCCTTCTTTTTTTTTCCCTCGCGCAGCATTTGTCTCCATCCCGCGTCTCTTTCCTTCTTCCCGCGCACGCCGACCGCCGTCCGCCGGAACGGGAAGGTCCGCCCTCCCTCTCTCTCTCTCTCTCTCCCTCCCTCCCTCCCTCTCTCTCCCTCTCCCTCCCTCTCCCTCTTTCCCTTTCTTCATTCCGGCCATTTCGGTTCGTCGCCGCCGTCGCCGGAGCCGCTGCTCGCCGGAAAGTGAACTGTCGTCTCCTTCTTTCTCTCTCCCTCTTTCCCCTTATCTCTCTCTCTCTCTCTCTCTCTCTCTCTCTCTCTGTGTATCTGTTTAACCACGGCTGATTTTTTTGTGTCTTTTGTGATTTTTTTTTAGTTGCTCTAAAGCGAGGTTACCGAAGCCACTGGCGGTCATCTATTATTTTTCATTTCTGCAGATCAACCAAGTAAGTTTTTTACATTTTTTCATGTTTTTTTTCTTTTCCTTTGCTTTTTTTGATTTGGCGGTGCTGTTGGAG
>QLOD02000013.1:25042837-25064359 GCA_003260245.2 Sideroxylon spinosum | reverse complement strand
AAAAACAGAAGGAAAGAGTTTTAAAAAACATTAGTATTAGCGACCGCCTAAGCAGTCGCTAATGGTCTCGGTGAAGGGGTCCTTGGCGGTCGCTAATGGTCAAATTTAGCCGTCGGTAAAAGGACCCTTTAGCGACCGCCTAGGCCGTCGCTAAAAGTCTTCCAGGCGGTCGCTAAAAGTCTCCAAGTTAAACTCTTCTTGCGGTCGCTGAAGGGGTCGCAATTGGTGAGCGACCGCCACAAAGCGGTCGCTAATAGTCTTTAGCGACGAGTTTGTGGCGGCCGGCAATTGGCAGTCGGCGTGCGGTCGCTAAAGACTATTAGCAACGGCTACTGTGCCTTTAGCGACGGCCTGAGGCGGTCGCTAAAGCTCTCTTTGCCACTAGTGTTTTTTCACCTTTTCACGGAACTTCCTTTCTCGACTGTCAATTCTTCATTTCTTGATTGCCAATTCACTATTTATATTTGTTAGTATTAGAGAAATTGTTTCTTGTGCATTCTTATTTGAATGCTTGAAGATTTTGAATTTAATTAATGGCTTGAAATTTGATATTTTAAAGAACTTTTAATTTTTTTTTTTTTTTTCATGGCCCGGAATTCATCATTAGGCCTTTGACTTAATGGAGTAGGTGGGCTAATAAGTTCACAGTCCCAAAGTGAACTGCGGATTTGAATTTACATTATTGGTGGTGACCCGGGAACCAACCCTAGGCCCTTGACTCAATGGAGCAGGTAAAACTGAAGTATTGTTTCCACACTCCCAATTTGAGTAGTGGAGTTGAGCTCACCCTGGTGGGGCACATAGCAGACCCGGAAACCAACTGAGACCGACCCTAGGTGACATTTGATTTATTTTTTTGTTTTTTATTTTTTTGTTTTTATTTTATATATTAAAAATCCCAAAATAATAAAATAGAAAATACTCTATTTTCCTTATTTTGTGATTTCTCTTGTTTTTTTATTAAAAACACTCAAAACGACTTTTTGTCATTTTTCATTTCATGTGTAAACTCATTTTCTGTTTTTCAAAATAAATTTGAAAATACAAATAACCAAATATATTTAATTCATTTTCCTTGTTTTTAAAAGTTTAAAATAGAAAATTAACTCAAAACAGAAAATAAAAAATAAAAACATAAAACCAAAAATACAAAAACAAACCAAATGAAACTTTAGATTTGCAGATAAATTTTAAACATTTAATTACTCGAATGAGATATTTATTTATTTTGAGTTACTTTTAGTAAGGAGTGAAATTAACTGGTGAGATATGTTTGATTGAAAAAAATTAATTAAAAAATATAATAAAAAGTACAAAATTTTGATATAAAAATAATATATAATAAAATTTAATTAAAAAAAGTATAAACTTTTATAATTTTTAATTTTTTTTATTTAACCAAACACGACGTTAATATGTATTCGCACTTTCTCAATTTTTGGTTCAATTGATTCTTCATTTATTATCGTGCATATATAAAAGCTTCTGGGGGATGTGAATTACATTGTACAACTCCTCAATCTCAGAAAAAACGATAGTTGAATGCACCAAAATTATTTAATCAAAAAATGTGTGTACTTTATACATTTCATATATTATTTTATTAATATTTCTTCATAAAAATAATTATTTAAATTCTAAACTAAAATTTTTTTTTCTAACTAACCCAATAATAATTAAAATTTTATTAAATTCGACTCAATCCGAGACAGTCCCGTCCAGAGTTTAAGAGCTGTGAATCGGATAAAAATTGTGTTACAAGTGTTTTAGTTAGCATGAAAATAAAAAAAATTATAAATAATGTGGAAGTCTCTTTAGAAGTACTATAATTAAAAACATATATATCTAAATTTAATAAATAATTAATCAGACAATGTATTATTTTGTTAAATAATTTATTTATTGTGCTGAAAATATCAAAATTTCCCAAACATCTTTATGGCTAAATTCGCATTAGTTAATTAATAAAAATAAATTTTTTGTGTTTGAATAAGAAAAAAAATTAACTTTTTAATTAATAATATTTTTATTTGTATTAATTTAACTAGTTTAAAAGGGTTTTAAATCGAAGATAATAAATTTAATTAATTCAACAAAAGGAAAAATTATTAGTAAGCCCGACTTCTCAAACGGAGCCGATCTTCCAGTTGAAAAATACTACCAATGTTTTTTTTTTTTTTAATCTTATCCTTTCTGACAATTTTTGATTAGTTATAAAGGAAAACAAATCGTAATAGCAAATTTTGAATAAAAAAAGGGAAGTACCAAAGAGAAACAAGAAAGATAAATTCGTAAGAATGGGAATGTAGCGATTTGTTCGAGGCCACATTCAAAACGAGAGATTTGAAAGGCACGGAGAATCGCTTTTGCATATGATATCGCCAACCTTCAATGCAAGGAAATGTCACTGAATCACAGACGCCCTTGCTCTGCAAATTGGCTTCTTTTTTCCACAACCAATACCCTATATTTTATACACAGCATCTATAGATACATACATATATACATATTATGCATTTTGTATTATAGCTTTACCATCGAAGCAAAAGATTTAACAAAGAACGACTGCCGATGTGGAAGAACGGAAAAGGGAGACGGGGAGAAGGGAATCGAGGAGGCTTGGATATGAATGGGGGCTATGCATCACTCTGCTCTATATATATAGCCAAACGCTGCGGAAACCCTAACCAGGTTTGGATATAAAAAGTCTAAACTACCCATATTTAGTTCTTAAATTGACTAACTTGTACAACCTACCATAGCAGTGGGCTCACTTATATTGATCTGGCCCTGAACTAGTTCTAGTCCAAATTGGGATTCATAATATTGGGCTGTCCACGTACCCACCTTCCAATCCAAACTCTTTTATTTATTACTTTTATTTTTCTTTTTTCTTTTTTTTTGCTTTTTGTTTTTTGTTTTTTTGTCAATAATTCATGATTTTTAAACCGGGAATGAGGGTTGACATCAATATTGTGAACTCCAAATTATTAGGATGTCATTTGGTATATATTTTTTGAATTTATTTTCTATTTTATATTTTTTAAAATAAGAAAAATAGTGTATTTGGACAATTGTCTTTCTAAAATCTTTTTTCAAAAATAAAAAATAAATTTACACACAAAATATAAAATGTAAAAAATCATTTTGAGAGTTTTTAATCCAAAACAAATAAAATCTTAAAAAACGAAAAACAAAAAATGTCAAATCAAATATGTCTTTTTTTCGTTGTTTTAGAATTTTTAAACATAAAACAAAAACTAAAAAATAAAACCAAAAATATTAATGCAAACCAAATACCACCTAAGTGTGTTGGAATTAAAAGTTAATGGTTGAATGGTGGAATCAATCCGAATTGAACCACAATCCAACCGTGATATTACAATTATGTTATACATACATAAATAAAATAAAATAAAACAATTTATAATTCAAACACTTACATTTATTTTAACAAAAATGCCACCCACACAGCAATCTAACAACATGAATTAATAAGCAGCAATCAAAGAAAATTCGAAATGGAGGTGGTTATCAACTAGGATTTCTTTTTTTTTTTTTTTTTTTTATCATTACCCTTGATACGTCAAGAGAGACGTCAAAGGTAATGCCAAGCCATAGCAAGGTCTATGCCAAACCATTGGGCTAGGTTAAGGTACATGCCAAGCAAAGCCGAGGGGCATGCCAAGCCTTTGGGTTATACTAAAAGACATGTCAAGCAACGCCAAAGGACCTGTCATGCCTTGGGCTGGTCGAGGACAATGCCAAGGGGTGTGCTTGCCCTCGCGTTAGGCTCGCCAAGAGTAATGCCAAAGGACATCCCATGCCTTTCCAAGTTCCTCGCTGGAGTGAGAGGCTTCGTTTGCCAACCACATTATTTTTCTCTACATTTGCAAATTCAAGTCATCACTTCATTGCATCGGTGCTTGTTATTGATAAGGCCTAAAAGTTCATTTCTATGGGGAAGAAGTAAACCCTACATTTAGAATATAGATTGGTAGGTAGAAAAAATTAAGAGAAAATAAATTTATTAATTTGTGTAATTTTTACAAGTCCTTTTTTTGTTTTACAAAATAAAAATTAATTTCATTTTTTATATATATCTATTGATCTTAATTTTATTTTTCTAACTCAATTAAAGAAATAAAACAAATATAGGGTAAATAGTACACTAACGTTCCATCCGACGTGAGGAACATTCATGGGATTCCAATGCCACTTTCCTATTCCCATTGCTGCAAGAGATAATTCGGCTCCGAGACGTCCAACACGGAAGCTCTGGGAAGCATCCAAACAGCTGCACTTTTTGGTTCATGTTTCATCACAACTACTCTCATCATATACAGGTAGCACTAGCGGCAAATATTTGAAGCATGAATAAAAAAACACTCTTCATGTAACTCAAAAAAAGTCTATTTCCATTTCATTTCAAGTAAATATATACGAATATGCATATTTAAGCAAACCAGAGTAGACATGAACCATTATTAAGATGCAGTCAAACACTTGTACCCAATTAAATCATTGCATTTTATCCAATCACATCATTTTTATTGCAAATATAAGAACTTTGATACGGAGCTTGCTTCAGCCTAATTCTTGTTTTTCTGCTCTTCAAGTTTGTCGATAGCTACCTGAAGTTCATCTGTACCTCCAACAGCTTTCATGGTGTAGAAATACACCCCAAAAACAAATGCTGTCAACCCTCCGGCAACAACAAAATTCTTGGTCTTGGGCGCAAGGCTGCCAAATCGTAGAATCCCAGCCATCTCTCACTGAGAAAATTTGTATTGAACAGCCGTCAACCTGCAAATTCACATAATACATTACTTGACTTTAATAAACTTCTAGATAATCAGCTGTCAACCTGCAAATTCACATAATACATTATTTGATTTTAATAAACTTCTAGATAAACAGCCGTCAACCTGCAAATTCACATAATACATTATTTGACTTTAATAAACTTCTAGATTAAGAAAAAAGGCCTCAGAGTAGCGGCAAGGCTATACTGCAATCCAGGTTCATGGATTTAAACCCTGAAAATAACCTCACTGATTGTAGAGGGAAAGTTCTGCCTTGTGCAATGAGTTGTCTTTTAATAATCTTTCTAATCGCAAAGAAAGTGCAGTTATAAAATACAAAAATACCCATTGAATTGTAATTGAGCAGCTGAACATCTTATTCGACTTCCAGCCATTCACACACCACTCAAAGCAGTGTGACAAGATTATGGATGTTGCCATACAAAAAATGCTCATCAAGTTCAATCTATAGATAAAACAGGAAATTCAATGCCTTGAAAAGTCCTGTTTCTCTCCCCCCAAAATCATCAAGCACAGACAAAATGGAATCATCCTCTATGCTTTTCTTCTACTTATATCAATACAAGTCACCCACCATGCCTCAATTTCACTTCCTTTGGAAAGATCCGCGGATACAAAACAAGAGAGAACCAAATCCCACAACGCTTTCTTCCATAAACAACGAACAAAGAGATGGTTGCTTAATTTTTTGTCCTTTTTACAAAGGCAACATAGCAGTTTACCAAGATCCATCTCCTTGCCATAAGACAACAGCAGCTACCCGAAAATGATTTTGATTCCTTGTTCTCTTTAAATGCGCATTAAGCTACTATCAGGGACTCCATTTTCCACAAAGGAAATAGAAAACAAAAGTTACAAAACTCTAATGAATGACTCGTCAAACATAACAACATCAAAGAACCTACCAAAAAAAAAAAAAAGCATCAATGAAATGTGTTCCGATTAGAGCAATTTTATTTCATTTCATTAACGTAATGACCAGAACAGTGCAGATTTCTGTAAGATGGAATCTACCACCAAAGTAGATCAAAGGGTACAGAACAAATAGAACAACCAAGAAAAACAGAATACCATAACAGGTATCCCAGAGAACACTTGAAAATCAGGCGCCGATTGGTTTCTAAGAAAAACTAATACGCGAAAAAGAAAAAGGCCAAAAATTAAAACTTCTAGAATTAAAACAATTTCAAATCATCACCTCATTTGAGTTGAATATTCATTACAATAACTGAAGTACATCAATTTATCGATCTACTATTTGTTTTTTGTTGGGATTAACCAAAGGTTAGGGATTTAGATAGAATGAATAAAGCAAAACAAGAAAATGAAAACCCAGAACGAGAGGAAATGAAATTCACCTAATTTTCTCGAGAGTTGGCTCCGATATCGTAAAACCCTAAACCTCAATCGCTTCGCCTCGTTTCCGTCGTCCCAGAAACTTGGTCGTCTGATAATAACAAAACCGCCTAGTACTGTTTTGGGTCGGTCGGGTCCAGTTTTGGCTAGGACCAAGTTTTTTTTTTGCCCCTTTTCTTTTTCTTTTTCTTTTTTAACAGTCTCAATACCCAAAAAATAAATAAATAAAGACTACTTAATTTTGTACAAGTTACTTCTGTAAACAAAATGATGTTTCATTTTAACATAAAAATAAATAAAAATATATTTTTATCAATATACTTTTGTGAATTTTTCAATTAATTTTGACTCATAAGATAAATATTCCATTAAATTTAATAAATTCAATCCATTTTTATTTTAATCCAAATTATAAAAAGGATTATTTGTTAATTTTTAAACTTTAAGAGGAACAAAATGATTTGTTATAAGATCCTACTAAAGTAAAAAGCTGACTATACCTACATTATTCTCATGGTATTTTGTTGTAGAAAATTAATAAAAAATCAACTTAAATATTTCTAATTATCCAATAAAATAATCATGTAACTGGTCTTGAAATGGTGAGAATTGATGGCATATTGCATTACTTAATATTATAATGCCATATCAAGTAGCATTTTGAATCATTTTTTACATAATTCTCTACAAATTAATAAAGTTCTAAGTTTTTTTTGCTATGACGTGCCTATTATATGCCTAATAATACAAAACTACTCGAATCAATATTAATTTAAAAAATAATTTCTACGAATAATCATTTTGTGCAAGTGTATTGCAAATAGAGTTTAAAAGATTGATTCTAAAACGTAATTAAGATTGATTCTAAAACATAATTCTTGAACTTTCTCCTCAATACATCTAATTTTAATTTTAATGATTTTAAAACAAGTTTAAATGTTAAATTTTAGCATTTTTAATTAGCAAAATAAATATTCATACTTTGACTAAGTTTACAAAAACTATAAATTGGTAAAATAAGACAACAAATATTCAATTCTAACATAGTTTATCGTTGATGTACACAGAAATAGCGTTGCAATTACAAAAGCATACTTTTGAAAGAATGTTCAAAAAAAAAAAAAAAAAAAATCATCAAAGTTAATGACTTGTCCCTTAATAACTTTAAAACATATACCGACATATTTTACAATATGTTTTTTTTGCATTTACACCCCTTAATTCAATTTTACTTTAAAAGAGAGGTAACAAGAATTTAGGACTTCTTCTCCGAAATGCTTACTTCCACTCAATATGATGCAGCCTTCAACATACAGAATGTCAATTTTCTTTAAAAATTCTATGTTTTGCGTGAATTTTTTGCCTTTCAAACAGAGAGAGGTCATGACATTAAAAATTCTATGTTTTGTGTGAATTCTTTGCCCTTCAAACAGAGAGGCGTCAAGACATGATATTCAAAGTCCGCTTAGAAATCTAACCAAGCCAAGTGCTACTATATTATACAGAAGGCAGCATTCGCAGCTTTGGAAGGGTTTAAAATGTATCAAATAGTAAACCGAAGCACAAAGTCACTATACCCACAAAATGAAAACAAACAAACAACCAAGCACATACACCATAAACAACAACAGAAGAATAAGGGAAAATCCACATAACATTATATCTGCATACTCCATCCAAATTCAATTCGACCTCTTTTCCACAAATTTACTATCCCTCATGAAGCTAAATCGGGTTGTCAATTTCAAATCCTCAAGGGAGTGCTCGTGACAATATGCCAGGGAAACAAGAAAAGAACACCTGATACTGAATCTCTAAGCATGGCTTCTTAGAAATAGAGGTAGAATGCACCACCAACTACCTATGACAAGAATCTTCGAGCTAAATATATATAGCAACACTGCAAAGAAATCAGAAATGAGCTAAATATCTATAGCAACACTGCAAAGAAATCAGAAATCAGATCCAAATTACAAGAAACATGCAAAGATTAGAGATGCTTCAGCAGGCACTGGCAGGTTACTGTTACAGCATAGCCATGCATGGCAGATTAACAAAATCCCAGTGAAGTTCAGATCTCCCCAAGATAAATCTGTTTATCACTACTGCAAGATCCAATAATTGGTTCACTAGGATGGAAAACGCATTCATTCACTGACCCTGTGTGGCCAGGGAGCTTGTACAAGATCCGTCGAGAAGTGGTATCCCAAATATACACCATCCGATCCGAACTACCAGCTGTAACCTTGCTTCCATCAGGTGACCAGCCACATTTCAACAAGTTCTTTTCAAAGTTGTGCTGGTGACCTTCCAATATCTTCACACAACGATTTTGTGGGGCATATGGCCTCATGTCCCATATGCAGAGCTTGCAGTCCATGCCGTTGGTAAGGAGGTAGGAGCCATCTGGACTCAACTGCATACCAGTTATCATATCCTGATGTCCTTGAAGTGTCATGGTAACCTCATTTCTCCTTAAATCCCACACCTTAACATCATTGTCTATCCCACCAGTGTAGATTTTATCTGATGCATCAGAGAAACTAACTGCTGTGATTTGGTATTTGTCAGGAAACGTCTGGATGGCACCCCTCTGACGCATGTCCCAAAGCTTTGCAGTGCCATCATCAGATCCACTGACAACAAGAGGAGGACCTCTGCGGGAAGGACAGCATGAATTCACAAAAGAGGAGTGTTCTGCCATCTTTTTTATCTGTTTTCCAGTTTCTACATCCCATGCCCTCAGGGTCTTGTCAGGACTAGCTGATATTATCTGCGACCCATCAGTAGTCCACTGAAGATCCAGAACGGCGTTCTTGTGCCCTTTTAAAACCATAAAGTTCTTGCATTCCCCATGCACATTCCAAAGAAAAATTTCCCTGTCATGTGAACCGGATGCAACGACTGTTCCAGCTGGATTGAACTTCATCGTGTATATGGCACTCTGATGACCTGTTAACAACATGATAGGTGATTCCAAACTCGATGTCCGCTGCTTTCCATTTGTCCCGGGTGCTGGAGGACCAGTATAAGGAACAGTAGACCATTCCATAGGCCTAGGACCAGCCACGGACAGAGCATTTTCACCCATTTGCATCATGGCTCTTCTAGTGTTTAACAGAAGGAAGAGGAAATATTTTCTATTAACTCTGTTTTTTATTAACTCTGTTCCAGAAACAAAAAAATCAAGTTAGTCCATCACATCAAGCAAATCAAAATAGAAATTAACACAAACATTTAAAAAGATAAAACTAAAGCACAGGCCTTGACTTTCCCAGTTCTTGCACATCTCCTATTTTCACTAATACTGAAATTCAAACGTCAAAGTTCTAAGAGGGAATAAATTAAATAATGCCAAGATCATCTTGAAATGGATTACCAAGTCACTTATCAAAAAGAGATATGGATTGCCAAGTTATTCAAGATTCATAAACCAACAGGAGAATGGAATTCATGGATGTTATTTAGGGCAAGGCATTGACATCCTCACACTCAATTGCAGTCTTGCAGCCCAAGCCTTCATCCTATTACCGACAATCTTAATTTGGCACCATGGGTGTAAATCAGGTAGCAGACTACAAAATCAAACAAGAACTTTACAAATGCATTCTAATCTCCTAGTGCTAGTTTTGCCCCTTTATCATTTTTCATATTTGCTGACACCATCAAAGCCAACCAACAAGGCTTGGCAGATTAAATATCGATTACTCCATCTCAAGAGTACTCATTACAAAATAAACAAAATGAACATGCTAAGACAACCAAAAAAAAGAATCATCACTGAACCCATTGGAGATCATTGGCAGTTTAAGTAATTACCGGAAAGAAAATACACCCGCTGAAATTAGATTATTATAGTGGATTCACACATGGATGAAAACCAACACATATTCAACACTTAATGACCATATTCTACAAAATAAAACTCAATAAACTTCCAAACCACGTGCACATGCAAGCTAACACAATTCGTTATTATAGAGACAAATGCGCTTGGTGCTATTTTGAAAAAGTAGGCATTAAAATAACTTGATGAAGTGAACCTAAGCAATGAGATGCCTAGTCATAGTTATGCAAGGGCTCAAGCTTGAATATCATACATCACACTCAATCTAAAAAATATGCAGCAAGGAAATTCAAATTGCAAAAATCCCCCCAGAAAATGTAAATTAACTTCACGTAAAGAGGTAAAACTATTTTGGAAAGGCAAGTTATCAATGCAAACCATGACTCAATTGTAATGGCATGTGAGCGTAAACCATAAGTCCTCATCTTGAAATTTAAAAAACCAATGGCGACAAAAATAAACAACAAGATACATACCAAACCACAATCAAAGACCTAAAAAAGAACTTAGCACCTGAAACTATATCAGCAACTTTGTCTACAACAAAAAACAAGCATGTTAAAACCCTTATGCAAGTGTTATCAAAACAAATATATAAAGTCAAGAAAGCAATGTGCACAGAAGGAATAAAAACAAAAAAAGGCAATATATATATATATATATATATATTTTGGAGGGGGTAGAGAATGAGCCAAACGTAGTCCTCTATAAACAGAGACTTCCAGACGAACACGGAAAACGATAATCATCTCCTAAATACCTGAAGACACTCACCGAAACAACAAACACTTCATAATAAATTGAATGGTAACCAAAGCAGCTATTTTTCTCACAGCCCTGAAGACCCTAGAAAATGGGAAGTTGGAAACAATTTGGCTCCAAAAACACAAATTCTGCTCCATTTAAGGATAGCCGACATATTCACATTTCCAAGTTTAAAAGAAAATATAAATACACCAAAAAAAAAAAGTGAGCCCTATACGGTTAATTGACGTAGAAACCATTGGATAGCTAGGGAAAAAAGATAAATCAAGCATGTGGCCTCGCCCCTTAGGGTAATTCTACCAAAATCATTTTGCTAACAAAAAATTGAGGACCTAAAAGCTCAAGAGGATTTAAAAGTGGATTCAATGAAAATAAGGAAGCAAGCTGCTATCAAACCAAATCGACTCATCATGTGTAATAAAAACTAACTCCCATAGACTGACCCACTAACCAGATCGAACAATGAATTAATACCATAAAATTAATAACAACAATTGCAGAATTTCTCACATCCCCATTTCCATATATTTCGAGAAAGTTCCAACGACACCAAGAAGAGAGAGTTAATGGTTCAAGAAAAAGAAAAACCAAGCGTGAAATTATGGATATAACTCAGAAATCAGCTGAACTTACAAAACCCAGATGATAGAAACAGAGAAAATTAGTTTTGCTTTTTTTTGCATCAAACCAATAAGAAATAAAGAAAGCATACCTGTGTAAAGGCTTCCTTTTTCCTAAACCCTATCAGGTTGTTCTTCGGAAAATCCCTAGAATCGGAGAGTTTCATTTTCAGCTCCGTCGCTGTGGGTATATAAAATTTTACAATTTATTGGGCCATTGGGCTTTGTCAGCATGAGGTTTTTAATCGTCCGTCAGACCCAACCCATAGGAACCAAAATTTGTCGTGAAGAAAATAAAAATAAAAAGGTTTTACCTTTTATATTTGCTCCGATTATTAAACTAGTTACCTTATATTTTCTTTCGGCTATTTTCTTGTCATTTAGATGGCATTTGATTTTTTTTTATTTTTTATTTTTTTGTTTTCATTTTATATGTTAAAAGTCTAAAAAACAAGGAAATAAAAAATACTATATTTTTCTTATTTTGAGATTTTTCTTATTTTGAATTGAAAACGTTCAAAATAACTTTTTGTTATTTTTCATTTCATGTATAAACTCATTTTTTATTTTTTAAAACAAATTTTGAAATCACGAGTGATCAAATGCATTTGAACTGTTTTCCTTATTTTCAAAAGTATAAAATGAAAAATGAACTAAAAACAGAAAATAGAAAACAAAAATAGAAAACAGAAAACAGAAAAATAAACCAAATAAAACCTTATTTTTTTAAAGTAAATATTAGAAAATATTAGGCTTCATTTAATTTATTTTTCTATTTTTTGTTTTTTATTTTTGTTTTCTATTTTTTATTTGAGCTCATTTTCTATTTTACACTTTTGAAAATAAGAAAAAACAGTTCAAACGCATTTGATCATTTGTGTTATCAAACTTTGTTTTAGAAACAGAATATTAGTTTACACATACAATAAAAAATAATATAAAATTATTTTGAGCGTTTTCAATCCAACAAGAAAAATCTCAAAATAAGAAAAATAGAGTATTTTCTGTTTCCTTATTTTGAAACTTTTAACACAGAACGAAAATGGAAAGCAAAAAACGAAAAAAAAATCAAATGTCATCTTAATTTTTTAATAAATTTTTTCACTTTCTTTCGTAATTACTTGTTTATTTATTATTTGTATTCTCTTCAACAATAAATTCTGATTTCTGAAATATATTTTTAATTGAGCAAATAGTTATGGTGTATTTAAAAATCTTAAAATAATAAATAAAATGTAATAATTTTAGTTTTTTTTTTTTTTAATCTCTGACTCTTAGCGTATGTTAAAATAAAGAGAAAGCAGGAATAAAAAAAAAGTATTATTATTTTTCATTTTATTTTTAATTTGTATATATTTTCATAAGAATAATTATATTATATTATATTTCCTTTTAATGACCCTAAACATAATTTTTTATTTTACCCTTTTTTTGGCGACTGCCACTAATATCGTCGGGGAAAAAAAAGTTTTGTTTTTTTTTTTTTTATTTGGTAACTCAGAATCTGCACCGATTTATTGCAGTTTTCAAGGAACCAATAGCCGATGAATAAACGGAGGAGATGTTAGCTACCCTTCACGCACATCCTGCTTAAGTTAGGAATCGAACCTGTGTGGTCTCTGTGGGGAGCATACCCACGAGTCACTCGGACTCACCAAAGAAACAAAATTTAAATTTTTTAAATTTGACTTCCAGTCTGCTTAAATTGATGAAGAATTATTTGATTATTTCAAAATTTTAAAAATTAATTTGATATACAGATAACTTGAGTGAATTGTTAAGAAAATAAATAAATACATAAATTTAAATAACAGGCGGTGATGTTGGACCAAACACATTTGATTATCAATGTTGAAGATTTACATGATAATCTAATTGCATAAGTCTAAATTGAATATGATGAAGTTATTTACGAATTCTTATATTTGAATTAGTTAATTATTCAAAATGGTTATAATTAATTTGCCGGCCAAACAGGCCCCTCCGAGTCAACTCTACCCAATAAAATATTTAATTTATTCAGAACCAATATTGGTTATATTAATTTAATCAGAACATTAATGAATGTCCAACGAAGTTTATATACAACAACAGAAACGAAAATTGTTAATTCATCTCACACAAAAGCCCCCCAACATCTTTCTTAATGCCAAGCATGTCCTTTGACTCCGAGTCACCGCCGACTACAAGCCGAGATTGGTTCTTCCCATCGCCGTCGTTCGTCCACTCCTCCCACCACCTCTCCAGAACTCCCACCAGACGCTTCACTACAATCCCTAGGGCTCCGAGACCCTACGTTTCGGACCCCAAACCGTCGTTATTACGGACCTCTTCCCCTCCGAGTTTGGTTCCGCCGCGATACCCCAAGCACGCCGGAATACGGCGTCGCGTCGAATTCGATCGCCGAAGGGAGAAGCCGCACAGGCAAGATTATCGGGATGGCGCTTCGGGACCTCAGCTGGCCGTTTCGAGTGGGAGTTCGGAGAAACGCGACGGCGTTTCTGGGGAGAAAGCGTCCCCCTGGAAGAAGTTCGCAGGCTTCGGCGGGGGCCCGCTGAAGGTTCGGTGGCAGATGGCTTTTTCAGTCACCGTGAGTTCATTTTCTCTTTCCGACATACATGAGTAGGACTAGCTTATAAATATTGGAATTTGTTGCAAGTTGCAACAGTAAGGGGGCTTGTTTTATTTTATTTATTTATTTTGATACTTCAGTTGGTGAAGTGAAGCTATTTCCAGCTTATAGTTAGTCATAGCTATTTGGTGGTTGGTTGCAGATTTTGATAACGGCATTTTCTTCTCTACTCCACAAGAATTTCTCTTTACACAATCAGGTCATTGATCTACAGGTAACATATTAGCCTAATCAAGAAATATATCTATTTATATATAGAACTTCAAAAACTGAAACTTTCCCTTTGATGACTCAAATCATCTAAGTGAATGCTCGTATGGGCAATATCAATATCCTCACTGGACCATCCTCTCATTCCTGATGTTTTTGTTTGTGTGTTTCACTTCCTCTCGTATTTGGCCCAACAAAAGAAAACGATGATCAATTGTCAAGTCAAGCTTGAAAAATGTCTGGGCATGCACTGCCTTCATCAAGCAGTTCTACTGGTTGAGCCACGTATCTTAATTGGCACACTTAGTTTTGGGTCCTACTGCATAAAATTTTGAGTTAAATGAGCAATTTAATACAATCAGATGGTTGGAAACATATCTCTATGTATTGTTATCGTGTCATCAGTTGTTGATTGTTTCAGATTGGTCTGTAAGTGGTCATGGGAGTTCTTTAAAACCTTGCTAGATGTAACGGGGTATTTCTTGCAGGATCACATTTCCAAGATCAATTCGAGATTACAGGCTTGCAATTTGGTGGACTATGTGGATACTATCAATTCTGTAACAAAGGACAGTGATCATCTTCCTAACAGAAGCTTAAAACTTTCTGCTTTAATTGTATCGCTCACAATTTTATCCATCCCTTTTATTTTCTTCAAGTATGTTGACCATGTCTCAAAATCAAGAAGATCATCGGACAACATCACAGAAGAAGTGTCTTTAAACAAGCAGTTAGCATATAGAGTAGATCTGTCCTTATCAGTCCACCCATATGCGAAGCCTTTGGCATTGTTAGTGGCAACCCTCCTACTAATTTGTCTTGGTGGGCTGGCCCTCTTTGGTGTGACAGATGATGGCTTAGCAGACTGCCTTTGGTTATCTTGGACATACGTAGCAGACTCGGGCAATCATGCAAATTCAGAAGGCATTGGTCCAAGACTAGTTTCGGTGTCCATTAGTTTTGGAGGGATGCTTATCTTTGCAATGATGCTTGGACTTGTTTCGGATGCAATTTCTGAGAAGTTTGACTCGCTGAGGAAAGGAAGAAGTGAGGTGGTTGAGCAAAACCACACTCTAATTCTTGGGTGGAGCGACAAATTGGTAAAAGTTTTGATTCACAAGAAGTTCTGTGGGAATCATTTAAAATTTTGCATAACTTTAAGAAAACTAAAGCTACAGGCTTTGCTGAAAATGCATTAGGCTAATTCTGCTGTGAACTCAGGGATCCCTACTAAATCAACTTGCCATAGCCAATGAGAGTTTGGGTGGAGGAATTGTTGTAGTGATGGCTGAGCGGGACAAAGAAGAGATGGAACTCGACATTGCTAAAATGGAATTTGATTTCAGAGGAACATCTGTCATATGCAGAAGTGGAAGCCCTCTGATTTTAGCTGACCTAAAAAAGGTGTGCATAAGTACAGGGTTCTGTTAAACAACTATATTGTTTTTATTATTCCAATGACCCCCTTTGTATGCTTGATGTTCAAATCAGAAACTAAAATTTTATGAATCACAAACAACTTTGGCATTGTCAGTAAATAAATAAAATGATTTACAACTTTAGATGAATGGGAACTTTTTCAGTATAGAATTGAGATTAGATTGATTGATTTATTAAACTCTGTGCACCAGATCTGACTTCCTTTTAAATTCACTTTTGTTTTTTCTTTTCACCTATTTACTTCTTCTAGTTGTCCATTTTAGAGGAGTCACATATGAGATAAACTAAACGCTGCCAGAAGAACATATGCCTCTCTCCAAATGTGAGGAACTACACTCTTCGCAACTATTTTGCTCCTTCCCAAGCATGTCCTATGCTTAAAACAGTTTTAAGCCATTACAATATTTGTTTTCTTCTCCTTCCTTTTTCTGGGTTGGCTTAATTCTAAAAGCCTTTCAAAACTTGTTCACTTTTGTGGAAGAAATATAAATTTTAGATGTAAGACTACCAAATCAAAAGTTAGTGTTCTTGACTGGGGTAATTTTTTTGTCATGTGCATCTGAGCAGTTGTTATGATACGATTTTTGATAAGCATCACAGTCATTCAACAAGAAGGCTTTCATTTTTTTTTCAAATCAGTGATGTGAAGACGTTGGGTTCGGCAATAATTATATTCCCCAACATTCCAATGCTAGCCATCACTCGATTTGCAAATCTTCGAGACCTAAAGCGCTCAGGGCTTTGAAGCCAAATACATTCCCAAATTCTTTGATTTTTTTTTTTTTTTTTTTTTTTCTCTCTGCTTTCAATCTGGCCACAAGGTCTGAATATGAAGTATGTTTTGTTTGTCCACTACTTATTTATAGTATATATTATTCAGATTAAGATTACGTATTATAGTACATATTATTTAGATTACATATATTATATGTAAAACATAAAAGAAATAAAAAAAAAATTAGAGTTCCATTTGCTTTCTCTAATTGGATGACTTTCTGTTTTTTTGTTTTTTGGTGAATTATTGTAACGTAATCTCAAAATGGTTCAGCTTGGTACTATGCTCTGTTTGATATGCTAACTTCATGGAATTACATAGGTATCTGTCTCCAAGGCCCGTGCAATAATTGTACTTGCTGAAGATGGAAATGCTGACCAGGTTATTTCTAAGAATCCAATGTGTCTCATGTTTAATGTTAGATGGTGGTTGATAATTTCAACACCTTCTAGTGCAGAGTGATGCTCGTGCACTGCGAACAGTTTTAAGCCTAACTGGAGTGAAAGAAGGACTCCGGGGACACATAGTTGTGGAACTAAGTGATCTTGATAACGAAATCCTTGTTAAACTCGTTGGTGGAGATCTTGTTGAAACTGTTGTAGCACATGATGTAATTGGTCGCCTGATGATTCAATGTGCTCGGCAGCCAGGCCTTGCACAGGTCAATTTAGTTCCTTTTAACTCCAGTTTCTCAAAAGACTATATATGAAATCTATTTACACATAAACCATTAACTTCTTCCATTGATTATTTGCAAAGATGAAGTTTACTAGTCTATTTCTTAATTGGATGCAAATAATCCAGAACCTTCTTTCCCGTTTATATGATATATTGATAATGTCGTTTTTATTTTTTATTTTTACCCTTTTGGCTTCAACCAAAGCAGATCTGGGAAGATATCCTTGGGTTTGAAAATTGTGAGTTCTACATCAAAAGATGGCCACAGTTGGATGGCATGCAATTCGAGGATGTATTGATCAGCTTCCCTGATGCCATTCCTTGTGGAGTCAAGGCTGCATCCTATGGTGGAAAAATTATTCTGAATCCTGATGAGTCCTATGTTCTACAAGAAAATGATGAAGTTCTTGTTATAGCAGAAGATGATGATACCTATTCCCCATCAACTTTACCAATGGTGCTTTCCTTGTCTTTACAACATAAATTTTCAGGGATACATCCTGCTTTTTATACAGCTCCTAGAGCAGATAGAAAAAATTACCTTTTTAGGATTTGAATTTATGCCAAGTTATATTTTGGCTTACTCATTGTGAAACTGAAGCATATAAATATGGAGAACAAAGAAATTAATGAGTGAAAGAGCGAATGTCTGGTTTAGTGTTCAATATTAGAATTTTGACTTTGATCAAGATAATTGAGGAATACTTTGCATCTGGTTCGGTTTGAAAAGATAATTCACGCCTTGACTTGTAAATTTGTCATTTTTATGTGTTTTTGATTGCATAATATTTACATTTAGAAAGAACTGTGCTCTTCAATTTAAAGTTGAAAAAGGTTTTCTTATTTGATCAAAATTTTAATATACCAGAGATAAAAATATATGAATGTTAAAGCGGTATCACAAATTTGTTGATATAAGCTTGAGTTTGTCTTCTATGCATGTTTCTGATTCCAGATCGTCACATCATTGTGCCAAATTTTAAATGATAATCATTAACTGTATTTATTTAAGGCTAATGTTCCTACAGATTATTTATATATTCTGGTCTAGTGATTTTCTGATCTCCATCGGCTAACAGACCACCTTATGTGATACTGCGGTGCCTTAACTATCTATTCCTTCTTTATTTTTTCTCCTCTTGCCACCTTTTTTATTTTAGAAAGAAAAGTTAGTTCTAAAAGTCAAAAAAGACTTCCATTTACTGTGTCTATTGTCTTGGGCTAAATCAACTTGCAGAACTCAACAGAAATAAAAGCATGCCAAATTAAAGCAAGTTAAATCAACTTGCTTTGTGCTCATTGGGATGATTCCTATCATGGAATTTAAGTGAGTGGGGCATACCTTAAATAAAACTTACAGAAGTATAATCAATTTGGCATTCAGGTCACAGAAGCCCCATTCATACATATTGCCCGACCAGCAAGAAAGCCACAGAAGATTCTACTTTGTGGATGGAGGCGGGACATTGATGATATGATTGTGGTAAGTTCTATCTATCAAAGCCCCTAATTCTTTCTTTTCTTCACCTGAATGCTGCAGATCTGGAGAGGAAATCTACCCAAGGACTTCATGTTTCCAAAGTCTGCAGAAAGAATACTTTTTTGTGGTTGGCGACGGGATATGGAAGATATGATTATGGTAATGTTAAAGGGAATGCTCCCAGTACTTCTCTGGGGCATTTCTCAGTTTACACGTGGTGACACATCAGAAATATTTTTCGTAATTTCCCCGACATCACCACAATCAATTTGGCGTATTACCCTCAAGTTCTGTGCTTTATTACACCCTACTTCATACATCTCTCTCAGTACTGCAATAAGAATTGAAATACTCCATTACAACTTAAATGTTGGTATGTCCCTGCTACTTTCTTAGGTATTGGATGCCTTTTTAGCACGTGGTTCAGAGTTGTGGATGTTCAATGATGTTCCTGAAACGGAGAGAGAAAAGAAGCTTATTGATGGTGGCCTTGACCTCAACCGGTTGGTGAATATTTCACTAGTTCATCGTGAAGGAAATGCTGTTATACGGAGGCACCTCGAAAGCCTTCCATTAGAATCTTTTGATTCAGTAAGTAGAGTTAAATTATAAACTGACAAACTTCTTCTGTAGTACAATAATATCAACTGCTGTCATAAAAAATGAAGAGTCATGTAAATTATGTAATTGAATAGAATGATTGGCACTGCCAAACTGGCCTGTCAAATGAAAGTGTATTTTCAGTTGATACACATACCCCAGTTGAATTATTCTTAAAAAACCATCACTTTAATTGTCTAAAAGCTCTTGGAAGAGGTTGTTCTAGTTATGAATCAGATTATCTTTCCAGTTGTAGATATCCTAACTTCTATTTGTGTGGTTCCGGAAGGGTATCTGTCTCCTTTTCTAAATAATGGATATATTGATATTTTTCCTGGTTTGAACAGATCTTAATTTTGGCTGATGAATCAGTGGAAGATTCAGCCATTCAAGCTGATTCCAGATCTATTGCCACATTGCTGTTGATTCGTGATATTCAGGTACTTCTTTCGAAGGCTGAACTTCAATCTTACTTGGCAAGCTTGAAGGATGAACTTCTTTCATAATATTCATTGCAGGCTAAGCGCCTCCCCTATAGAGAAGCAAGGGTTTCCCAAGGACACAGAGGTAGCTTCTCACAAGGTTCTTGGATGGGGGAAATGCAGCAGGCTTCAGATAAATCAGTTATAATCAGTGAAATTCTGGACCCAAGGACTAAAAATTTATTATCCATGTCAAAGATCAGTGATTATGTTCTATCAAACGAGCTCGTCAGCATGGCCTTGGCCATGGTTGCTGAAGACCGCCAAATAAATGATGTACTGGAAGAGCTGTTTGCAGAAGAGGTAATCTTTTGCTACTTAATGAGAGTGAACGATTTAACAGTATAATTTTGTTATCAAACAGTTAACAGTGGAACAAAATGAGCCATATTGGTAAACCCCATCTGATAAACTAACTCATACCAGAAATGTTTACTTGGACAGCAAACTGAAATTAGGAACCTTACATCTGCATGAGTTACCTAAACAAATATGACGTCTCCTTGAGCATTAGAAGTTGTGTGTTTAAGTGGGGTAAATATGATTACTTAATCTTGCCTTGCTTGATTCAGAATAACTTTAAGATCCTTCTAGTGAACTATGTCCTTCTGTTCTGAAGCAATACAAAATATTATATCTTTTACTTGTAATACTAAAGAAAAATGTACTTGGGACTGAGTCGACTGACAAATTGATTAGCTATTAACGAGCCCATGAAATGGTTGTTTAAGTGTGGTGCAATACACTGACAGAGGGTGCCAACTTGTTAACAACAGGTTTTCTAGGAGTTCACTAGTCCTGAACTGACAAACATGTGACTACTTCATTTGATGCCCAAATGTCTTGGATGCAATTTTATCACCCTATTGATGGTTCTTGAACTTCCACTGCAGTTCCATCTTTTCTGTCATAATCTCCTTTTTTAAGTCAATAAATCTTTTATGAGTTTTTACCAGGGTAATGAGATGCAAATAAGGCAAGCAGATCTCTACCTTCGCGATGGCGAGGAACTGAGTTTCTATGAAGTCCTCTTACGCGCGCGACAGAGAAGAGAGATTGTGATAGGCTATCGTCTAGCTAATGCAGAGAAAGCTATCATCAATCCCCCTGGCAAAACTGAGAAACGAAGGTGGTCGCTGAAGGATGTTTTTGTAGTAATGGCCGAGAAGGAATGACACCCAGTCATTCCGTAGAAAATCAGAGGATAGAGTACCAAAGCTCACATTCTTAGGTGACTTGGATATATATATAGCAGTTTGGCATGAGTTGGGAGGAAAGAACAAACATTCCTATCAGAAAACCCTATGCCACATTTCAAGCAACAACAACATCGATTGGGTGATTCAGTTTAGCACGTTGGTATAACCAGGAGGATAACAGAGTCATATACATATTTATATATTTATGCCCCTTACCATATCAGGAAAATGATATGCCAAAGCATTAATTTCCCTGGCATTAACATTTTCTGTTATGACACACTTAATTGTCCTGACATTAACATTTCCTGTTGTAACACACTTTATGTTCTATAAAAATCCAAACGGTTGGTAGTCTTTTTTCTATTTTTATTTATTTATTAGTTATGTTTATCTTGTACTCAAAAATAATTCTTATACCAGTGAGCTAATTAATTTGAATATTATTTGAATGATAGCTCCAGTTTTTGGTAAATATGAATAGTGCAACTGGTTTTGGTAGTTGGTTCTAAGTGATGTGCCCTCTCTGTTCCCCCTCGTCATCATGCCAATGGTGGCCTATGATTGTGCCATATGATGTCTTTAAATATTTGACATTTTTTTTTTTTTTTA